>LR749497.1:4780189-4930957 GCA_902729485.2 Mus minutoides
CAGGTGACCTTAACTTTAACCTGTTGTTTTAGTTTCTTTTCTATTATTTCTGTGACAAAACACCATGATCAGAGTGACTTAGAAAAGAAAGACTATTGCAAGCTTGCTTACAATTATAGATGGTGAGTCCATGCCTATTGTGGCAAGGCAGCAGGCAGGCAGGCAGGCATGGTGTTGGAGAAGAACCTGAGGGCATAGGGAGAGATGGAGAGAGAGAGACAGACAGACAGAGACAGAGACAGAGACAGAGACAGCACTAACTGGCTAGCTGGGAATAGCATGGCCTTTGGAAACTTACGTGCTCACACCCAGTGACACACCTCCTCCAATAAGGCCACACCTCCTAATCCTTCCCAAATTGTTCTACCACATGGAAACCAAGCATTCAAGCATATGAAGCCACTGAGACAGCTCTCCTTCAAATATGAAAAGTTATTCATATGGCAATAAAAGTGCAGAACAAGGAAGACATGGAAAAGTATAAGCAGGTCCTGGGAAGGAAACACAGTCAAGATGACCACAGGCCCATGAGGGGTCATTCTCATTTGAGCCACGACCAACTCTCTTTGCTCACAATATAACCTGTATTCACGTATTCTTTTTATGAGTTGATGAATTTGTACTGCTGTACTTTTCTGGCTCCTGATTAGTATTTTAAAATTAAAAGTTACAAGATCTTGAGTGTGCTGGCTCATCCTGCTGGTCAACTTGACCACATCTGGAGTCATCCAAAAACACAATCTGCTGGGCATACTCCTGTGAGGGATGTTCTTGATTACAACCTCTGGATCTTCTATTTGCCTGGTTGTCCTCACTTTCTCTGGGGAGTTCACCTCTCCTGTGGCTGAAGTATCTTTTAAAGAATCAGCTTCTTCACGCTTCTGATTTAGCACAAAGACCAGCAGATCTCCAAAAATCCTCAGGCCTTTAGTGCCAGATGAGGACTGCTGGGAGCTTGTAGACTGAAGCACTGCGAGATGTCCTGACCCTCCAGTATGAGGTAGACACTGTTGAATTGCCCAAAAGACATCCTGTAAGCTCATCTAATAAATCTTCCCTTAATGTTCTACCAGGATGAGAACTTGAATCAGCAACTGCCCACACATTTGGAAGAAAAAAATATATAATAGTAAACTCTCAGAAAGAAATGAAGACAAAAAACCCATACCACTCCTGAGAAATTAAAAGTGATCAAATATTTAAACTTTAAAAATTAATTCACGAAATAAGGAGATAGTGTGGTGATTTGAGTAGGTATGGTCCCCCACAGACTCAATATGTTTGAATGCTTAGCCCATGGAGAGAGGGATTATTAGGAGGTGTGGCCTTGTAGGAGTAGGTACGACCTTCTTGAGGAAAGTGTGTCACTGTGGGGGGCTTTGTGGTCCCATATGCTCAAGCTATGCCCGGTGTGGAATTCCAGTCCCCTTCTGCTGCCTGTGGATCAAGATGTAGAACTCTCAGCTTCTTCTTCAGCACCACGTCTCCCTGTACCCTGCCATGCTTCTTGCAGTGAAAATAATGGGCAGAACCTCTGGAACTGTAATCCAGCCTCAACTAAATGTTTTCTTTATAAGAGTTACCATGGTCACATGGAGAGACATGAGGACCTGAGTTGGACCCCCAACATCTATGTAAGAAGCTGTGCATTATGGCTTGTATTTTTAATCCCAGTGCAGGGATAATCTGATTGGCAGAGGAAGCCAGGTCCCTAGGGTTTGCTGGGGAGATAATATGTGTCAAAGTTAAGATGGATGATTTTTGATATATAACACTATAAAAGGTTGGGCTAAACACACACACACACACACACACACGTTTGGGGTGGGGAAGAAAGAAATTGAATTTTAATCTTTAAGAGTTCTGAAAGAAATTTTGGATGTATTTTCCCTTCTCAGAAGAGTAAAGCTGAAAGTATGGCACAGAAATCAAGATTAATACATTTGATTAAATATTTTTAACATTTCTTCAAGGCCCCCAAAGAAAGAAAAACTTTTTAAATGTAAGTAGAAACTATCTCCAGGAGAAAAAAAAAAAAAGCACAAGCCCCAAACCCACAAGGGATGTGCAGGGTTTTATTAAAGGTATGCTGGCCACTGTTTCTCACCCATGAGATTGGCAAAACTCCCAGTGTAAATCTTCCCTGTTGCTAAGGACAGTGGGTACCAGGCATGTTTCAGCAGAGACTAACACATAATGACTGGAGACATATTTTTCAGAATTGCATACAAAGGTGCCCTTGGACTCAGTAACTAAATTTCTAAAAAAACTCATTCTCTGAGGAATTGTTACAGAAAGATCGCCAAAAAATAGTTAAATAGAAGAACAAAATGAAGGTGCTATTTCACTTGAATGGGAGGAGGATGAGAGAATAAATCCACATTTATTTGGCTGTGCAGAAGACACCCTTATATATCATGGTTGGGTACAGTGCTGTTCGTTGCATTGGGACACTAGGGAAAGTGTTATAGGGAAGGTGAAGTTTGATATCATCTGTGGATGTGGGATTAAGACATAACTGAGGAGTTACCAAAGACATGTTCACAAGCTACATCCACAGTCTGTGGTCCATGAAATTTGTTTCTGTTGAAATATTATATAGAGGAGAACAATGAAGGTGAAATTTCTGATTTCTTTAACAACTCAGTTGTGTCATGTGAAGTTTTTCCGGAGGCTGTCTTGTTGGGGCATGTGTGATGTTTTGCTGAAAACAGACACTTGAGACGGCACATCATAGTTATAAAGAATATAAATAAAACCCAACAAACAGTGAGAGGACACTCTTACATTGCTACACTGTGCAACACAGACCATGGTCCTCCATAGTCTTCACTTCATAGAAAGAAATGTGCCAAAGAACTTCTCATGGTAATCCAGCTCATTCTGGTTACTTCTGCTGACTCATGCCTATTTGGTATTTTGTTAGGTCAAGTCTCCACTACTGATATGTATTTGGTGTTTGCTATTAAACTGGACTGCTGATATCCTGACAACGAAGAGTGGAGTCACCCCCAAGGAACTAGTTCTAAAAAGGTTCACTATCCCCTTTTCCTATTAACATTCTTTCTTCTCCTACCTCTAGTTGGTGAGTTAGGAGGGAGGTTAAAGTGTTTTAGAACCTAAATAAAGTAGGTTTTGAGAAATCTAAGCCTTCAGAACTACAAAAGGGTTCAGTTGGTCAAATACAATTGAGAACCATTGAATTTAATAAAAACAAGGCTTCATATCATGGAGAACTGCAAATTTTACATTTCACTTTAACCATACATCTTTATTTCTTTCTACTCACACTGGGGTCAATGTTGTGTTTATTCCTACAATCCCTTATTGTGTACATTTCAGGCCTTTCTCCTTGTTTAATAAAAGATTATAGAGTTGGCAATTTATCTCCACACTCAGCTTTTTTTGTTGGTCACTTTTGTTTATATATAAGGTCCTTGTTGCAATTTAATTCAGACTATGGGCTAGTATTTCTTTGAATGTTTTTGCCAATCTCATTGGCCAGGGAGCCTGTAAGAGGCAGGTGGAGACCTTGCCTCTGCTCAAGCTCATGTGACCAAGAAAGATGCTGGTTGTGATGAAGTCAGACCTGAGCAGTGTGGGTAGTGGTGACCCCCTTCTGGACGAACTCTGTGACACCTTCTGTGGAAGGAGGCATGAGGCTTCAAACCACAACAGGATTACTGGCCCCAGCCTATACCAGGGTTTGCCTTTCCCTTCTGTCAACTAGAAAGATGAAAGAAGAAAAAAAATTACAGAAATCTAGTGTGCTGCAATAGGATAGCCAGCGAGAACCAAATGATGCTGTGGACCCCCTACTTCAGCAAATAAAGTGCAGGGGCTCTGTTTGGCAGAGTGTAGGGAAAGAATGAATCAAACTTCAACATGATCAGGTCCCATGAAGTATGCAAGATTCTCATTTAGTTTTCCTTTGCTTATCTGAAAATTAGCCATCTTTTCTATAGTCTACCTCTCACACTATCCTTGTTGGAAGAAAAGCTTAGGTAGGAGAAGCTAAGCCCAGCTGCCTACCTGTATTTACTTTCTGGCCACCAATCAGGAAAGAGAATAAAGTATAGCCAGGAAACTCTCTAACCACACAGAAATAGCAATACTTCCCTAACCACACAGAATAGCAATTAGAGATAAATTTCCAACTCTATGAGGTCTTATTAAACAAGGAGGAAGGCCTAAAATTTACACAATAAAAGATTACAGGAATAAACACAACATTGACCCCAGTGTGAATAGAAAGAAATAAAGAAATAAATGTGTATGGTTAAAATGAAATGTAAAATATGCAAGCAAAAATGAAATGAGTGAAGACAAAGGTTCTTTCTAAAGATCAAGAAATATGATAAAGGTTCAGTAGACTGTCCCCAAAGAGGAAGTTTAAGGGAGGAAACGGAGTCAAACACAAATAAGAGAAATCGTCAGTATTGGGAATGGAAAAGATCATTGTGGCTCTTGCAGTTATTAAAAAATAGTAATGGAATATTTTAATGATCTTATGCTGAAACAGTAACTTAGATGAAATGAAGTTCCTTTAAAACGCTGCTAATAAACTGACAGATGATAAAACAGAATATTCAAAAAAGGCTGCCTATTAAAAATGTTACATTTTATAATTTAAAGCTGCACCACAGAAGGACTCTGGATCCGCCCTGTCTTACTGATAAATTATCCCTACATATTTAAAGAAGAAATAATGCCAATTCCACAGACTCAGAAAATGGGACAGGAGGAGGATTTTCTAACTCTCCTTACATGGAAAGTAATACTGTGATACACAATACAGACGGTCATGAATAAGAAAAGAAAGTAATAAAGTCTCTAGCAAATGTGGGCACAGAAATTATTAATGAAATTTCAATGCATGAGTCCAGCTATATATAACAAATAATGCAGTTGGGTAGAGCTTGTCACTGGAATGCAAGGTTGGCTTAATGCCTAAAATATCAATAATTCAGGATAAAGAAAAAAGTCATATGCTCATTTTAATAGATCTAGGGAAAACAATGGTTAAGGCTCATCAGCCATACACATTAAATGTTTTCATCAAATTATCAAAGATCAAGTTATCAATAGAAGGAAAGATTTAAGGGTGTCTATTAAAAATATTCATGACTAAAATTATACTTAATGGTAAATACTAGGTGCCTTCTTTTAAGACCAATACCGAGACAGACCCTTACTTCTGTTGAACATCCTGGGGACACAGGGACAAGAAGAGGCAACCTCATTCCAAACCAAACTGGTCCTGGCCTGAGCCAGGTGCAAGTCCACCCTAACGGGGCTTCTTCTGAGATCCATTGCTACAGAGGATCCAGATGATTGTAAACATCTGGCTTTGATGTTCTAAAAGGTGGTCTAATTGAAGCATGACCCAAACCCGTTCCTTAAAAAGTGGAATATCAAATCAAAGGCATAAGAATTTCCGTGTCTGTTTTTTATGCTGTGTTGAAATAACTGAAGCAGGCTACTCTTGGAGAGGATTTGCTTAGCTCTCAAATTTGGAGGCTGTAAGTCTAAGATTGGGTGGCTCGTAGTAAGGGACTTCCAGTGAGGGCCTTCTTGGCTGCATCTCCTCATGGTGGGGGTATCTGTGAGGAACACATCACTAGACAGAACCCAGACAAACCGGAGTCCCACAGTTCCTTCCAAAGAATCAACCTCTCACTAGACCCCATGTCTTAAGATCTTAAAGGTTTTTCTTTTAACAATACCACCACAATGGGGAGCATGATCCTAACATAGGTGCCCATGGCAAACAACTCACCAACTCACACACACACGCACACACACACACACACACACACACACCCCTTCACAGACTATATGTGATGGGCAATAACATAACATGTTGTTTTTATTTCTGAAAAAGACGTTTCCTTCATAGGACAAGCATTCATTGTCCAGAATGCTTCTTCATGTGGAGATCCCAGTCAATACCAGGTGTCATCCCCTTGCCTTGATTTGAAGGCAAGGCCTCTCATGAATCTGGATGTTGCCAGTTCTTTTGAACTGATGGCCCAGTGAACCCCTCCACACCTTCCCTTCTCCACCTTCCCAGCTCTGAGATCACAGGCACCCACCAGGGTGTCCTTATTTCTACACAAGTGTTAGGGATCAGGCAGTGCAGCAGGCACCTCACTGACTGGGCCAGACCTGAAGCTAAAACTTTCATTGGAAAACAGACATCTCAAAATGGTCAGAGATAAGAGCCAATGAAAACAGACTAGGATATTGATTGCAACAATATGTATAATGGGGAAAATTCAGAAATAAAACAAAACATTTGAAGAATATTAATTTGGTTACATAAATATAGTATGTTCCAAGCACAGATTCTCTGTGCAGTCACTGAAAGTCACATTGCAGAATATTTCAACATGTGGGGAGATATTCACAGTGATGAAAGCAGACTATATAGCTATGAACCTTGTCTGATTTCAGTTTTGCTAAAAGAAAAGAAAGCAAAATCAAATAAATAAATATAAATATTACTGGTGATGGTCTCTCTGTGTAGAAGGTGATGTCCCTTTGTGGTTTTCTGCATCCTACAGATTTTCTATGTCAGCATTAGCATGCTTATGCAGATCAGAACAGGATAAATAAGAGAACTTCACTCAGAGATGGGCTATTCAGCGAGAAGAGCTGCAATTATCTGCAGGCTTGTCTGCCATCCCTCCTGGCCTGTACTTAAATGGTTAAAAGCAACAACCAAGTCATTGTTTAACATGGGGGTTTTATATGACAGGTGCCTCTGTCCCTTGTGCCCAGCTGGCAGCTGGGGGTGTGCAGGAGCAAGATTGTAGGCTTGTATCTCTACCTTTGAGTGGTCAGAAGTTCGGGATCCAGTCCCTCCTTGTGGCCTTTGAGTTTCTCCATGTTGGTCTGCTAGGCTAGCTAGTTGCACTTCTTACATGGAGGCTCAGGGTTCTGAAAAGGAAATGGCAGAATCCGTCCCATGTCCTTCCCTAAGGACTGCATTGACCAAGCAGTTCCAGCCCAGTGCAGAAGCAAAATGGGAACAGATATAACTGGGATAGAGGAAGCATCTCAAATTTGTGGGTATTTATGATGCATAATAATTGCATATTTAAGCCCCAGAAAAAAATCAAAGCCCATTTTACTAGGAGGACAGAAAAAACCAAAAACACAAACATAGTCACAGGATTCTCACTTGTAAAAATACAGCCAAATTTCTGTACACAGGCTCCTTCTGGTCTGTAATAGCCATGATATCTCAGAGCATTATCAAAAGCCACACAGCTGCAAAGGAGTCTTCATGTGACAGAGGCTGCTGTATAACCTAACAAAATGGGATGCTCACAGGTACTGGGGCCATGAGCATCAGACCCAGAGCATTTGATAGAGATTAGAGCACACTGTTTGTAAAAGGAATGCAAACAGCCCTCAGGTACATTTCAGGGGACAGCACCATTGCATGAGAATCCAGACCCTTAACAACCCAGGACACTGCCACCCAGCAGCTGATGCAACTGAGAAGTGACTGGAGTGAAACTTTTTCCTGCTTTTAAGAAGCCTGCCAGTCACTTGATTTGTATACACAGTAGTGTCCCCATTACCTATGGTGTGATATATGTCAGAACCCCCAGTAGCTGGCTGAACCTGGGGATTGCACCAGCTTCTGTATATGTGGATACTTTCCCCATTTACATGCACCTATGATGAACTTCCATTCAAAAGTGAAGAATTGAAGAGTATATATGTATACACATACAAATACATATATGCATATGTATATATACATATATATATGTATATGCATGTATATATATTATGGCATATATATGTATGTATGTATATATATATATATATATATATATAGAGAGAGAGAGAGAGAGAGAGAGAGAGGTTTTATATGGCAGGAAAGGAATTGGGAGAAAAGCTTGGTGACATATATATGTATATATAATTGTATGATATACTAAAAATAAGAGTCAACAGAATGTGGTCTTCCCAAACTACTCAGGACTTTCACCTTCTTGTTTAAAAGAAACTCTTCTGACTTCTCTTTGCCTTGTTTGAACTTGCCATTTGGGACCGTTAGGATACAACCAGGATGTCTTGAACCTCTCCAGGTACTGCGGTGGGTGTCTCAAAGACTGCGAATAGCTGCAGAATGACTCACAAGCAGGCAGGTAGCATGGACAGTGTGGAAACTGAGGCAGAGGAACAATTCCTGTTGTGGGTCAGTATTCCATCCTGTTACTCAGAAGGACACCCAACTTAGAACTTGGAAGTGATTTGACTTCTGGAATTTTCCATTCAGGAGATTTTAGACCGTAGGAGAAAGGGAAACTCAAAGTAAGTCAAAGTGCAGGTAAGGGGAGCTCCTCGATGCTGGATGCAGAGAATGGAGCCATTTCAGTCACTCGGAGTCCCTGACTGCCCGGGATGTTCTCATTGGTACCACCTGAAGTTTAATGCACTGCATGGGTTGAATCTGAAATGTCCTTACAGGCTTGTGGTTTGAATATGGTCCGTTAACAGTGGTTGTTGTCTGACCCTTAAGGTGTTTCCAGATTCTTAAGGAGTTAAAAAGGAGGCTCACACAGATTGCAAAGTTGTAAGGAAACTATTCAGAAACAAAGCAATCGTAAGATCAGATACCCTGCCGCCAAGAGAAACAGTTCAATGAGAGAGTTCAGGGCCCTGGTTACTGTTTGGGGCTTTCTTTATTGGGGTTCAAGAGACCGAGGAGTTTGGTTGCTAACGGGCATAACACAGGTGGTACTCTGTTTTGATTGACAGGCTTGGATTGTATGAGCTTTTACTCACTACACATGTCCTGCCCATGTGTGTCTGATTTCAATCATAGGCACACCTAGTTATGCACAGGTTTAAACTGAAATATAGATTTCTCCCCTAAAAGTCCTCAGTGTGCTACATTGTACATTTATCCAAAACCAGTCCTGACTAGATTCCATCCCTGTCAGCTACGCATTTGAATATATCTGGAATAAGTTTGAATAGGTGCTACCTGGGGTATGGGTACTTTTTTGACAGTTTTCAAAGGAAGGGGGAATTTATTTCATTGTTTGGAGTGGGTGTACACGTGGCCCCATCTGGTAACAGTCCTAGGGTTGCTTAGCTAGGTATATTTCTCGGCGAGGAGAGTATGTGAAGATGAGGGTCTGGAGTTAGCAAGTCCATCCTTAGAAAGGGGTGTGTATATAGCCCAAGACAAGGGAGTCCCAGGCTGCTAAGCTCTTGCCTATGCTTGCCTGCCTCTGCTCTATTTGGGAAAGTGAGACTTGACTGCAGGAAGAGGGTCCCTAGGGAGTGGACCTTTGGTGGTGTGTGGTTACCTCTGTCCCCTCCCTGCCTCGCTAGGTGCTAGCTGGGTGGCCATGGCGTGAGCAGCTCTCTTTCCCCCACAAGCTCCTGCCATCCTGATGTCCTACGAAGCCGACCAAGCCAAACATCATGGGCTGACTCCTCAGAGACTAGCCTCCCTCCCTCAAGAAGTCCCCTCAACTTTTGGTCAGAGTACAACCAAGTCCTGCTACAGGACTAATGCCTCCTTTCTAGTACATCCAGTGCCCTACATCTCATAGCAGCTGCCCTACGCCCAACAACCTGAGACTGGCTTGTCGAAGGAATGGAACGATGTGGGTCCAGGCTAACAGAGCCCAACAAAGGGAGGCTGGAAAGAGCCGGAAGTTCCTACCATCCTGCCGATAGCCTTTGAAGCCCAGGAACCGTGGAGATAGAAGCAAACTAGCCCCGAGTGCTCCCTGCTGAGGGCTTCTGTGGGTGGCAGGAGGCACCTTCTTCGCTGGCACTGCCTGGGTAGTGTGGGGAGTGCCAGGCGCGGCTCAGCTCCCACAACCATGGAATGCATGTCTTCATTTACTTCTAAGAGCTTCGGGACATTTTCCCTCCCATATGTTAAACATTAAATGGCAAAGCTGATAGAGACAGGCCCAATGTGACTTTGATTTTTGCATATGCTGAGATGTTCGGCTGGAGGAGGTCCTGGGGAGACCCAGTCCTCAAAAGAAGCACTCAGAAACCCCCCCCCCGCCCCGCCCCCAGGAAACCCCTGCCCGTCTCAACCTTCAGCAAGCACAACTGCTTTTAATTCCAATGGGTTGTTTTCATCTATCATTAATTTTGGCAGTAGAAAAATAACCCTTTGATACCAAAGAAGGCCAGCCTAGTAGGAATTATTATTATTATTAGATTAGTAATAGCGGTGGCGATAAATTGGACCAGGCAAGAGTTGATGTAATGGACGCTCCTGGCCCTGGTTCACGGCTGTCAGCTCTGCTTAACTGGCCCTCCACCCTGGCCTGGGTTAGCAGTATTCTGTGTCGGTCCCCTCCCTGCCAAGCTTGTCAGCACCTGGAGGGCACAGGCTTCTTCTTGTTCGCTGAGCTTCCCAGCCCTGCCTACCTCAAGCACAGAAGCTGTTCGTCCAACACCACACAGGGTGTTCAGTCAAACCTCAGTTAGCTGGAAGGGCCCCTGAGCCAAGCTACAGAGAGGATCGCTAAGGGAGGACGGGGTAGAAGGGCGGGAAGGCTCTGAATTGGTTGGCTCCATGGCTTTTGTCTTAAAGTGTGCTGTTTATTTGTAAGTTTTGAAAGGTAGCTTTATTGAGGCACCATTGACATACAGTGATCTGTATATATTTAAAGTGTATAAGTTTCAAAAAGCCAAAGGGGTTGAATGCATGGTTATGTTCACAGAGTTGTCATCGGCACTGGGCCAGGCCATGGGCTATGCCATGGCTGATATTTAGTATAATCAGTTGTTCCATGTCATGCTCTCTCCAGACTTGACTGAACCGTGTCCATGAACAGGGAAATACTTCAGACGCTGGAAGGAGGTCCTGCTGGGGCTTCGTCGGCCATTCACTCATTCTTTTACTTGCTCAGACCTTCAACAAGTGTTCATCCTTCAACTTCCAGGAATCTAAAGTTTTCTAAGCAGTGAAGCAATGACCCCAAGTGTGGTGGTTTGAACAGGTTTGGCTCCCATAAAGACGCATATTTGAATGCTTGGCCATCGGGAGTGGCACTCTTTGGAGGCGTGGCCTTGTTGAAGGAAGTGTGTCACTGTGTAGGTGGGCTTTGTGGCTCAGTATGGGAGAGATCCTCCTGGCTGCCTTTAGATCAAGATGTATGTAGAACTCTTGGCTCCTCCAGCACCATGTCTGCCTGCACAATGCCATGCTTCCTGCCATGATGGTGATGGACTAAACCTCTGAAAACATAAGCCAGCCCCAGTTAAATGTTGGCCTAAATAAGAGTTGCTTTGGTCATGGTGTCTCTTCACAGAAATAAAACCTTAATGAAGACACCAAGAGACAGCTCCAGGGAAGTAGAAGGACAGAAGAACAAGAAACAAAGGAACATGCAGAGGGTTGTGTGTCTATGACCCTGGCAAAGAAAACTAGAGAAGATCAAATAAGTAGTGGAAAGGATCCAGTCAGGAAGGAAGGAAGGAAGGAAGGAAGGAAGGAAGGAAGAAAGGAAGGAAGGAAAATGGAAATAGAAAGGGAAAGGGAAAGACAGAAACGCAGAGTTCTGTAGAGAGCAGTCAGGCACAGGCTGGGAGGGAGCCAGATGTTCCCTCTGGAGCAGGAGTGATGAAGCATTCCACTCGGAAGGAGATGAATCTGAAGACAGACATAGCTTGATTTGATTTGCATCTTCACAGCCTACTTTTGATTTCTGCCAGGGAAGTAGAGAGCACCGGGCACTTGGATGAGCACTGTGACAGTGGCTCAGAGTGCAGGGTCTGGGGGAAGGCAGTCAATGTCTGACCAGACCACAGGGAGGGGAGAACAGAGAGACGAGGAGAGGAAGATAAGTCAGAGATCTCCAGGGTCTGTCCTGAGCCCTAGGGAATAAGCCAAGATGAACTTTGTGCCTAATATCTTTCCACCCTAAAGAGTAAAAGGAAGCCCTTTGGAGAAAGGCACTGTAGTGAGTGGAAGCCCCTTTAAACCTCCCGGCAATGTGAAGGGAAGAGTCACCCTGTATCTTCTGTGGTCCAGGGTTCCTTCTATCCTGGATTTGCACACAAAGTCCAGGACTAATCCTCCCCATGAGACACAGGCTCCCTGTATGTGTCTGTTGTGTGTTCAGATCAAGCGTGGGATTTTAGGAGGTGATCCAAAGGAGGGAGTATGAGAGACTGTGAAGATGGTCTTCTCTTGTCTCAGAAGGATGTCTGAATACAGAGATCCAACGACTGTGATAGAAGAAGTAGCGCTGGGTCCATTACTGTTAACACAAAGTCAAAAAGATTTATCCTACTAGAAGAAACCATGGGGAATGAGAAAGTCTGAATAATTTTTATTAAAATTATTTATCACTGTTATTAAAAGTGATATTATTTTCTATAGGAAAGAAAAGTTTTACTAAATTCCACACCTGACTTTGTGGCTATCCATTAAACAAATACACTGTATACCATCATCCGTCAACATATGAGGAGTGCTGCCTTCCAAATTCCCCCTGGATGCTGTCTTGGTTCTCTTTCCTGTTTCTATGTGGCCTGGTTGACTTAATTAGTTGATTTTGGTTAAGTTGACACTAGTTAGAGTTATCTGAGAAGAGGGAACCTCACCTGAGAAGCTGTCTCCAAAACACTGACCTGTAGGCAAGCCTGTGGGGGCTTTCCTTTTTTCTTTCTTTTTGTCTTTGTTTCTTTCCTTTTCTTCCCTTTCCTTCCCTTTCCCTTTCCATTTCCTTTCTTTTCCTTTCCTTTCCTTTTTCTTAAATGTGTTCAGGTATTTTAATTGGGTGTGCATTTGTGTACCACCTGCATGCTTGGTGCCACAGAGCCCAGAAGAGAGCATCAGATCCTCTGGGACCAGAGTTACAATCGTGAGCTGCCTTTTGAGTGCTGGGCATTAAACCTGGGTCTTCTAGTAGGTCAGCCAGTGCTCATAACTTCTGAGCCATCTCTTCAACCCCACATTTTCTTAATCAGTGACTGATATGGGAGAGTCCAGATATTGTGGGTGGGGCTGCTCCTTGGCAGATACTCTTGGGATACACAGTAATGCAGACTGAATAAGCCCTGGGATGTAATCTACCCCTCCATGACTTCTGCTTCAGTTTCTGCCTCCAGATTTCTGCTACACTACAGTTCCTGCCCTGACTTCCTTCCGTGATGGACAGTTTCCTAAGATGTAACATGAAGCAAATCCTTTCCTTCCTAAGTCACTTTTGGTTATGGTCTTTTATTACAGCAATAGGAATCCTAACCAAGACAGAAATTGGTACCAGAAATGTGGAACCGATGTGACAGACTTGGCTGTGTGTTCTTTGGAGGACTGTAGTAGTATCTGAACTTTGGGTGGAAAACCCATTTAATGCTCAGAGTTCAGTGGACTGTTCTGTGGGACCTTGGAAAATAAGAATGTTGAGAGAATTCCAGACACTTGAAGCCTAGCTTGAGAGGTTTCAGGGGGAAATTTGGGAGTTCTTCAAAGACTCTATGGAGACATTTATTTGATGTTTGGAATTGAGAATCTGTGCTTTTGGTTTGTCAGGGCTGAAGAATCAGCTGCAATGAAGAAGAAACCATCATCGCTGATGCAAAATCTTCTAGGAAGTGATCCCCAGAGTCAGCACCCCCCAGAGTCAGCACACAGAAGCTATGGTACAAAAGGGGACACAGCTGTGCCTTGTGCCAATAGCCAAATTCAGTAATGTGTAAGAGCCACCCAGGTAGGACTGGTTTTAAAAACATAAGAGGGTTGTGGAGAACAACTGAGGCTTGGTTCAGTGAGAGACCATTGGCGCAGCCTCAGTTGCAGTAGAAGGCCCAGGATTAAAGGGGCCGTGGAGAGAAGCTGAAGTCTGGCACTGTGCGGTGGTTTCAGAGTTCCTAAAGAGAGCTCAAGAAGAGGGTATTAGTGAAGATTCAGCTCAGTTGCTATGGAGACCTCAGCATTATGGAGAAGACAGTTCCATGGGATGACCACTTAGGACAGCAGAAGCCATGGAGTGGGGTGAATGCTAGTCTACAAGAGAAGGTGGGTATGCTACCAGGAGGCAGAGCTGGAAGCCAGAGGGTCACTAGTTGGTCTCAGACATCAAGGACTGAGCTTTGGTTTTGGTTTGTTGGATGTTAGTTTGGGTTTGATCTGATTGTGACTGTGCCCTAGTTTTCCCTCTTGGAGTAAGAAATTATTTAATTTATTTTGGATTTTATGGGAGCCCACAGCCAAGGGACATTGGCATTTCACAGAGAGTTTTGTAATTTTATAGAGACCTTGGATATTTTACAGAGGCTTTGAACTTTGAAACTTTGATACTTTAGGAAGACTGAACTTTTAAAGTGCTTGAATTTTTTAAAAAAAAAAAACTGTGGGACTTCTAAAGTTTGGAATGTGTTTTACATTGAGATTGATATTTTTATGAGATCTTGGGGGTGAACAAGAAAGGAAAGATTACAGTTGAAGAGCGATGTGTTTGTGTGCCAAGTTCCCAAGGGGTCAATTATCCTGGTTGGGTTTTGTTATTGTTTTTGTTTTGTTTTATTTTGTCACTTGGTACAAACCAGTGTTATCTGAGAAGAGGGA
Organism: Mus minutoides; assembly: GCA_902729485.2. Taxonomy (NCBI): domain Eukaryota; kingdom Metazoa; phylum Chordata; class Mammalia; order Rodentia; family Muridae; genus Mus; species Mus minutoides. Next base: position 4,794,768 of record LR749497.1, read on the forward strand.
ACCACAACGGAGAAAATGCTTGCATCGGACTGGGCTGTAGGAAACACTGTAGGAGAATTTTCTTAGTTAGCAATTAGTATACGAAAGCCCAGTACTTTAGGGGAGGTGCCACCTCTGGGCAGATTGCCTTGGGGTTTTATAAGAAAGCAAGAAGAGCAAGGCCGTGAGGAGCAAGCTGGTAAGCAGCACTCCTCCATGGCTTCGGCTTTCGTTTTTGCATACAGGTTCCTGCTTGAGATACTGCCCTGACTTCCTTCTGTGATGAACTATTATTACCCGGAAGTGTAAGAAGGAGGTTGCTTTTTAGTCATCATCTGTATCACAGTCATAGAAACCCAATTAAGACACAGAGATAAAATACTTTGACAAAACAACTTAAGGAAGAAATGACTTGTTTGTCTCACAATTCCAGGTTCCAGTCCACCATTGAGGGGAAACCAAGGCAAAGAAACTTAAACCCACAGACCACACTACATCCACAGTCAGGAGCAGAAATCTATGTGTGTTTGCTCACTAGAGCTCAGCTTCCTTCCTCTGCTCTCATACTATCTAATATCCCCCTGCCTAGGGTACAGTGCCACCCATAGTGGGCAGACCTGTTTACCTCAGATAATACAGTGATGCCAACTGTCCCACAGACCTGCCTACTGGATAACCTAATCCAGACAGTCCCTTATAAGACTCCTTTCCCAGCTGATTCTAGATTCTGTCTCCTTGACAAACTAGCCCTCACAGATGCTGAAATCTGCAGATGTTCAAGTCTACTGTATGAAATGGTCTGAGATAGAAATTGAGTCCACACAACCCTCCATAGATTTTCAATCCTCTGTAGATATTTTCTAATACCTCAAATAATGCAAATGCTCTGCAAATGGTTATTACATTGTATTGTTTAGAGAAAATTAACAGGGAAAAAAAATCCTATATATTCAAGACAAATGTAGTATGAAAGTATTTTCAACACTTAGCTAATTAAGTATGAGGAAACAAATCTCCCATATAGGGAGGCCTATCTGCATGTACATAAACACATAGGTATATATTATATTCTGATATGTGTATGAATATAAAATGTAGGGGATTAACACAAATTTGAATAAGTCTTGGTTTAAACCTTTTAAAGTTGGTCTGGTGATATATCTCAATGGTAGAGAACACATAGCATATGCAAAGACCTAAGATTTAACACCCAGGACTAAAAAGAAAGGAAATTAAGAAATAAGTGTGTATCAGCCCTGCCTCTGCACACAGGCTGAAGCACTCTGACCTGGGCTGTGATTTGCATTACCTAGCTTTACCACTAGGGGTAGCATCTTCCATTTCTTCTCTCTTCAATGCTTGTTTCCGCCTGGAATATGGGCACAATATTCAGGCAGTAATTTTGTGGGTTGGAAGTTAAGAAGCAGCAATGTGTCACAGGTGCCAGCAAACTGAGTTGGCCACCATCCATTTGAAAGATGGAGACGTTTCTCAGAGAGGTTAAACAACTTACATGGAGGCATATAGCTGGAATTGGGCCAATGTTGAGCTCTGGGGACCAGGTTAAGAATGCTCGGTCCCCCTGTGTATCCACTACGGCTACTGCATCTACAATTAAAAGAGTCCTGAAGGATCCAGTATTTTAAATGGTTCTGAAAGCTTTGCATTCATACAAGTAGAAGGGGCTTACTGGCAATAAAATCCTTATCTATCTATCTATCTATCTATCTATCCATCTATCCATCTACTTGTAGCACATTTTTGGAGGTTAGAGGACAAATTTGTGGGGCCCATTTTCTCCTTCTGCCTTCATGTGCATTCTGGGGATTGAACTCGGGTCTTGCACAGTAAGCCCCTTAACCTGCTAAACTATCTCACCTGCACACTTCTTAGGGTGCCTCAGCTGATGGCGGCACCTAGTGGGTGACCCTGAACATGTTCAATTCAGTGTTCCCATGACTGTCGACAACAGGGGAGCAGCCAGAATGAGTTCAGTGGCATTGTGTGACTAGGACTGCTGAGATTAACATCGGTGTCAAATGCAAGAGAAGCTGCAACCACCTTCCCTCTGAAATAAGAAAAAGGAAGATGAAATGGTTCCAAATCTCCCCACTGAGGCTGACCCAGCTCCCCAGCTCCGGTGCTGGCTGCTTCTCGGGGGGGGGGGGGGCTGCACAGAGCAGCTTCTCACTCGCACTGCCTACCCAGACAGTGAGCCGAGAGGACCCGACTGGTGCCGGCTTCTGCCAGCCACTGTGCTGGGGGCTTTTATCCGCATGGCCTTATTTAACATCACTCACACCCCTCTTGTGGGGGAGCCATCGAGAATGAGGCTTATTTTTCAGCTGAAGTTCAGAGAGGTTAAGTAACTTGCCCGTGGTCAAACAGTCTACAGTCATAGATCTGTGTTTCAAAGCCAGAGTTGTTAACGAGGAAACTTTTTGACCTCTCAACATCAAAGATGAATCCCTAGGTAGGTCTCAGAGCTGCTCGTCAAACTCCATAAGAAGTGCAAAACCAAAGAAATGTGTAACTGGCCTCAAAACAGAGCCCAGGCAGGAAGAATTAATATCATAATCTCTCTCTCTCTCTCTCTCTCTCTCTCTCTCTCTCTCTCTCTTTCTCTCTGTTTCTCTGTCTCTGTCTCTCTCTTTGTCTCTGTCTCTCCTTCTCTTTCTCTCTACCATGTTTCCTTTTAAGCACAAGAATTTCCTTCTGTATCTAGAACAATTAGTCTTGCGTATTTCTGTTTGTGCACCAAAACACTGAAGGGAAGCATTGAAGATCACGGCACCTCAACAAATAAGTAATTAAAGGCAAGGACCATCATCTGTGCCTAGGATCTTGGTGCGTTTGCGAGCGCGGCCCCAGCACTCCTGGGAAACAATGCCCAGGTAATTATTTTAAATGAGCATTAATTATGTCATTATTAGAAAAGGGAAGAAAATGCAATTTCCTTCTGTCACTTCTTGATATCTTAACTAGAGGAATATTTACCATGTTATTATAACAAGCCACTATTGGCATAATGGTGGCCAGGCAATAATACAGAGACATGTACATTTTCATATGAATATATCATGCCTAACTAATGAGATTGCTCATTTCATAACTTCAGTTCCATTTTTATTATTTCATAAAACTGGAAGTCCTTATCCATTTTATGAAAAACACCAAACCTTTGTGAAATTCATTAAATAAGCATAAAAAATTCATTAAACAAGTGAATTGCATTTGGAGCTGCTTTGATGCAAATGCCCTTTAAGCAATGTAAAACTCCATATTGATTTAACCTTTCATGTTCTGATATTTCCATGTGGATATAAAAAAAATTCTTTATTCAGGGAATGAAATTAAGCGCTGATCCCTTGATCTCCAGCTGGGCAGGGTAGATTGGTCAATTTAAGTTTGCCGCTGCTGGTCAGCAAACAACGGAATTTAAAAGTATTAAGGCGTGTCGATATCTTAAGTATTGTCACCTGCACATCAAGCAAGGGAGAAAATATATTATTCCAGCTCAATTAAGTTTGTGTTTGCCATCAGTCTGACCTTGAAAGGGCGAGTCCATTGGGCCAGGGCTCCGTGCCCTTGGAAGTTGGCAAGGGCAATGGCGGTAGGATGTAAGACACCAGCAATAGCTCTGTATTTTGAATCCTGTGGCCAGAGCAGCCTGAAAATAATTAGCCTGGAGATCCAGTCCCCTTGGGCTGTGTTCCCTCATTAATGGGGGGCAGCAAGGGGAGCCAGCTTTAGTTCAGAGGAGGAGAAACGGACTTGCCCTTCACCTAAGAAATGCTGCCGGGAACCTCATTAGGCCAAGAGCATAAAGCAGATTTCAGAGGTCTCCGGAGAGAGATGGGCCCTCTGAGGTCATCGGTCACTCATTCATCCACCCACTCATTCATTAAATCAGTCATTGAATGCAAGCATGGTAGTCTCTTGATCTTTGTCCAGAACTACAATTGATGCTTTGGAATAAAACATGGTCCGTTAAGATACCCCAAAACAAAACAACAACAACCAAAATAGTGTGTAGTATTTTATGCATTTAATCAGAGCTCTTCTGTTTTCGTATTGTTTTGTGAGTCCTTAAGCAGGTGGCTCAGTCTCTCTGGGTGTCTCGCTCCCTGCTACTGACTCAGGATGGTGTTGGAACCACAAAGTCAGCTGCTGTATCTGCAAACTTCTGAGCCAGAAGGCAAGCGGTAAGTGTCCAACAAGTGGCAAGCGTTGCTCTTCCAACCACCTTCTTACTCTCTAGACAAGGAGGCTAAGAACTGTAGCTCTGAAGTCACACAGGAATGGTGAGCACACAGGGTATCAATGGTGGCCAACAAGCTCCTCAAGTTGTGGCTTTGGATTTCAATGAATTCCTAATCCAGATGGTCTCTTGTTACTCTTGATCCAATATATAATTGGATCCGTGGAGGCTTCAGGAAAGGTCTGACTCGGGGTCCAACTTCTCAGTCTTGAGTTTTCTATTTTATTTGCTCGGTGAGGACCCCAACTTCAGCGAGCTTTTTCAAAATCCCAATGTAGCTTGCAGTAGCTAGAGAGCTTCCCGATTCTTTGTTCTAGATGAGAGGTATGATTCTTTTTCTCTATGTTCACAAAGAATTAAAAGAAAAAAAAGGAATCACTGGAGCAGTTGAAGACACACACACACACACACACACACACACACACACACACACTGAATCATTATCTATGGCCAGTGGGTGAAGTACACTAGTTAGCTTATAGTTAGCTTAGCATGGTTTTGTTCATAGCCTATCTTGGGCCGTGGATGCTGGCAAACTACCCAGAATCACAGAACCCAGAGGCTACTGGGAAAGTAAGAGCTGGTGAGTAAATGCGTGCTAGAAACATAACAGAACACCTGCTCGGGCACATCCGAGAGCCACACAGGTGGGGTTTTAAGGGAGGGGTATCTAAGTAGTCAAAGAAAGATGCATATCTCAAAGATGCTTGGGAGAAAACTCTCAGCAGTAGGACACAGTCAGAGATGGCTCTGCTCTGCTCTCATCTTTGACCAGAATTATTCTCAGTGAACCTCCCTCAAAGGAAAGGAATCGTGCCTTGCCCTGCATGGTCCCAGTCCCTCTATCATCTAACTTCTTCTCTTCCCAAAGCAAAACCATAATCTTTGGTGACCGTCTCCTCATCCCAGGACCTGAAGCCATTACTCCTTTTCTTTGTTCCCCCCTGATAATCTCCCATGCCTTCTGGAGCCATTGTTTCCTCTTCTGTCCCTTCCCCCTTGTGGTCCTAGAGGCAGTCTAAAAATTGCTTCTAACCATGCATCGAGTCCTGCCATTGATCAGCCCAGTAGGGGACACAGAACATCAAAAGGAAGCCAGTCTTCAGGATTGGAATCAATGTCTAAGCATACATTGTTGAGGTGGTAATGGTAGCAAAGACTAAAACACCGACTCAGAGGAGCGAGAAGAACGTACCCTAGACAGCCGCAATACTCTGGTTGTCTTCATGGATTGGTCATTGAAAGGATGCTCATGGGCCCGAGAAGACTAAGTTTCTGTGATAATTTGTTGTACCAGGATACTCAGGAACATGCAGGTGCCGTGCCAGGCAGAAGATGGCGTAGCCTGCACCAACCACGTGACATATGCGGAGAGAGCCCCTCACTGGGGAGTGTAGCTCTGGGGCCATTTACATGGAAAGTGGGGGCAGTGGTTAGTGCTCTGGTGGGTGCCATCTTCCCTTGCCCTGAAACTTCTCGCTACTTCTTCCTCATTCAGAGCTCAACATCCTTTTACTAGAAAGCAGAGTGACCGGCAATTGACTTTCTAAGATGGAGTCTCAGAAGGGTCAAAGTTCAGCCAAAGTTGCCCCAAGAGATGGCAACATCTAATACTCTATATTTCACAGAGAAAGATAGTGCGATGCTAAAACAGTCAAGTGACTTGTCCACAGCTAAGAGTTGGTGACCCTGGCCCTGTGAGTCCACACTTCAAGCTCAAAGCCTGTAGTAAGCCCTGTTTGTTATACACAACTGGAGGCAGAATCTAATAGCAGAGTTGTGAGAAAGCAGGCTCCGAGGACTCAGAAACTCAGATAATTCATTTTCTCTCCACACCCACGAAAACTGCCAGGAACTGCGACTGAGTAGCTCTTTGTGTTTTGTCATCAAATAGGGTGGTGAGGGGAAGCTCAGGCAGAACTCAAGCTAATAACTGGAGTGGGGAGAATTCTGGGAAACCTGTATTGATCACAGCACAGAAGTTGAACAAACATACCAACTTCAGTGTTATGATAATGCAAACACTCATTATTTCAAAGCAAAACAACGAAGCTGGGTGTGGTGGAACACATCTAGGATCTGTAGTCCTTGAAGACAGCAACAGCCTTTGGGAAGCTGAGGCAGGAAGGTAGTGAGTTGGAGCAAACCTAGGCAATACAGCAAGACCTCTTTCAACAATTAATTAGTTAATTGAGACAAAAACGATAAGATGGAAACACTTCCCAGTAGTCTTCTTGAAGCTAGATTGATTGTGAGTTTTCTTTCCTGTCTCCAGAAAGAAGAAGGCAAACACACGGAAAAGACAAGGCAGCAGGGCCTCTTAGGCTGCCCAGTCGTACTGCGGGCAGCGTGGCTAACACCGAGTCAGATGTCTGCTTCTGGATGTCAATAACTGCAGTACTCACAGCCCATCTAACACCATACTTCCTCTGCATTCTTTGCAAGTTGTATGACTTTGGACATGTCACTTGCCCTCCCTCCGTTATTTGCCTCTGAGCAGGAAGCATGTGAGGTTAAGTAAGGTAAGATAGAGCAGTTTTAAAAAAAAAATCTATCCTGCTGGGACACTTGAGCATCTGCAGGAGCTGTGGGAGGAGGTGGGCTGGGGTGTCAGTGGGTGGGGTACTACATCCCCCTACCTCACCTTAACCAGAGCTTTCTTCTTTTTATCTTCCTCTTTCCATAGTATTTTGCATAATAATTTCTGCATAATATTTTGGGGAAAAAAAGAGTTCTGAGGGTAGGAAGCAAATGAAAGCCATCCTTCAGGCTGACCTGGGGAACCTTCCAGTGTATACACTCTACTAGCTTAGGGAGATAACTGTCAGTTTTCTAGCCCACTGAAATTTTGCAAACTATTGAGGCATCAGAAAGAAACCACTCCCTGGCCTGTCTGCAGGCTGCTTTCTGGGGCTCCAGGAGGGCAGGGCTCTGATCTTTTCAGCTCCAAATGTGAAATCCTTTTGTCCTCCTCTGTGAGTTCCACAGGCTACCACCACCTAGCCAGGTATCTTTCCCATGCCTTCAGAAGAATCCCGATTGCTTTGGTGAGCTGGAGAGTCAACATCCCTCTTGGCTGCAGGCTCCCATGTGTAGTTTTTCCAATGCCAGGCTGCAGATACAGAGTTCTTCAACCCAGTGAAACTATCTATTCATTTGCCTTAATAACAGCGGCTGACAAACACGCTCTTTCCCACGGAGCCGATAAAGCACCGTGTCTCCTTGACGGACATCGGGTTGTAAAGCCCCTGGCAGCACTTGAAGCCATTTAACTTAAAACCATTATTAGATTTTAGTTTAGTTCTCCCTTGATGCCTCAATCCAAAAAAAAAGAAGGCCTTGGGGTACCTCTGAGATGTTTAAGTCTACGTTGTCTTAGGAGACTACCCTCCACCAAAGCAAATGCTTTAAAAGTTGCTTTGTAATATTAAAAGCAAAAAGCAAGCAAGAGAGCACTGGGTAGGTTTTCGTGATTACTAATTTAGCAGATTCCCCATTATGTTTTATTGATAGCTCTAAACATAAATTTGCCTTTGGTATACTCTGCCACTATGGCTTAAAATGAGCTGTGTAGGAATACACCCTCTCATGCCTGCAGCTTTGCAGAACAGCACACAGTGGATCCCGGTGACAGCGCTACCAAGAGATATTTAAATGGCCAAGTTCAGACTCCCGCAAGCCTTCAAATTTGGGAATAAGGGAAGTCACTCGCTGCTCATGGATGTATCACTCCGAGTCCCAGACTTCATGCAGATTTAAACATGACATTTCGTCGAGTTGATTCTTGAATTAGAATACCAGTCTCGACCACATCTTATTATTTGCAATTGGAGAATCACGTGTAAGAAGCCCTGAGTTCACAGGAGAGAAATAATGCATATTGTACCAGTTAAGTGAATGGTTATTTATTATTGAAGTCCGCCATGGGGACCACCACAACATGTTATGAGACACCTTTACAGGCTCAGATAAACACAAAACTCTGCATGCTATCCATAAGAAGCAATCACTTTAAAGGATTTGCCACCCAGGACCTGCACCCCCTTCTTTCCTTTTGAAATCACAAGGCCACAAGGCACCTAGGAATAATCAAACGTATGAATTTTTCTCTCCCACAAGCTAACAGGGCTTGAACACACCAGTGTGAAAGGCAGAGCCTTGATGAATGAGGTCCATAACGAGGCCCTATTTTCTATATAAATAAATGGTCTCAATGAGACTTTTTATGGTGAGGAAATAGTATATATAACTTGGCAATAGAGAAGAAGATGCTCTGTCTCCTGGAATGGAGAGCTGTGTCTTCAAGGGTTATGTCCGTCTTGTTTGCCCCAGCTTGCAAATTGCAGAGGTGGGGCAGTCCTGGGTGCTTGGTGTATCAAAGATCCATGATCTCTTCTCCTGGCCTGTTTCTTCCAGCTGCAATATAGAGCAGAGAGACATAAAGCCCATCTCTTAGTATTATTTTAAAGGAGACAAAATATCTAATAGTGTGCTCTCAGCAAACATCCTATCCTCGACAGATCAGCTTAACTCCCCCTTATCCTGAAGCACAGAGCATTTTAATAAAAAAAGATTTTGGTTGCTATACAGGTCTGAATTTCAGGCCTCCTTCATAGCTATGTCTCCACACAGAGGCAGGCAGAAGTATATCCGATGTCAAGCTGAACCAGGCTTCTCCTTCAATGCTCCCTCCTCTGCTCCAAATCTTCCTCAGTCCCAAATACCAACTAGGATGGAAAAAAAGGTCCACCTTGGACCCTATCCTCCCAGCCATCCTTGATAGAACAGGAGAATCTGACTTTCCCCACATGACTGAACAATCTCAAGCCAGAGCCTCACCCAGCCTCTGTACTTGCATGGTAGGAGAAAGCTCTGTGCAGCCTGCCTCAGGCTATGGTCATCAGCATCTTCCTCAACTCCATATTGACTAAGAGTAGAGACTTGAGATCCAGAGGCCATTATAAGAAATGTTGTCTGTGTCCCTAGTGTGTGCGAAGTATAGTTCTGGGAGTGGGTTCTCTGTCAGCAGGCAGCCCCAAGAGAACAATGAGAAACTGCACCTTTATGTTCATGGAGCCAATCTTGGTCACGCAAGGTGAAACTATCCAAGAGATGCCATAAAATCAAACAAGCATGACCATCACCTTACTAGAGAAGGACCACTTACGTTACAACATGATATAACAAATGGAACTATATCTGGAGTTTTAGGGCAAAAGTTGGGGCTAGAAGGGACTAGCTTGGCCCCCATCCTATGATGTCTATTGAAGAAAGGAGTAATGGTGAGAAGCAGAGAATGGGATTTAACCAGTCTATGCTGGGAAGAACAGATAAATGGGTCTCAGGGACCCCAAGTTCATCTTCAGGATTCTGACATGAACGCTGCATTTAAGTCGATTTAGACTTGAGTCAGGGGCACAAGTTATGCAGAATTAAGCAGCCTCAGTCAAGGTGTGATCTGGTTGGCCATGGTCTCTGTTCTGGTTCTTTAAGGGGATCTGAAGAAGTTCTTGGTTGCTTGAGGACAACATCAAGCTCTCAGGAGATGGCTCCTCCAAGCGGGGGGAGAGTGGTGGTCGGATGTCTGTCCTACACTTTACCAGGGTCAGATGTCTGTCCTACAAGGCTTAGCTGCTCCTGGAATCCATGGTGACTCAGGATTGAGAATATTGACTGGAGACTTGTAGTCAGTTTGGGGGAGTTGGAAGAGAGCATCATAGAGTGTGCGCAGGGCAACTGGCTAGTTTAGGCAGCACCAGCTTCTATTCGTTTACTCCTCGTACTTCTTGAGTGATTAACAAGCCTTGATTCAGAGTCAACCCAGAGTCAATGAGACAGATATGAGAGGAAAGAACTGTGGGCCTGGACACGGTTTAGTTCCCTTGTAGGTGTTGCTCTAGTTTGTGTCTGCTGCTGTGGAAAACTACTGAGTAAAACCAGCTAGGGGAAGGAAAGGGTTAATCCCAGTAGCTTTCAGCCTTCCTAATGCTGAGACTCTTTAATACAGTTCTGCATGTTGTGGTGACCCCCCACCACCACCATAAAATTATTTTTCACAACCGTAATTTTGCCACTGTTGTGAATCCTGATGTAAAATATCTGAGTTTGTCAATGGTCTCAGGTGCCCCCTATGAAAGGATGCTTTGACTCCCAAAGAGGTCATGAGAACCTTTGGTCCATTCTATCATACAAGGTACAGTCTATGGCAGAGGGAAGTCAGGACAGGAGCTCAAGGCAGGAACCTGGAAGCAGGAACTGAAGTTGAGACCTCCAAGGAAAGCTGCGTACTGGTTTTCTCTCCATAGTTCATTCAGCTAACTTTCTTATACAGCTCAGGCCCATCTGCTCAGGAATGGTACACCCTCATAGTGAGTTAGGCCATCTTACATCAATTAGCACTCAGGAAAATGACCCCAAAACATGTCTGTAGGCCAGTCTGATGGAGGCCCTTCCTCAATTGAGGTTCTCATTTTCCACTATGTCAAATGGATAACCAAGATTAGCCATCTCAGACATAGTGAGGGGTCAAGACTTTTTAAGCCAACACAGTTTTGGGGGAGGGGCTGTTATAAATAATCAGAGATTGGGGAATTGGGGAACAGAATCTGGGGGCTCTCTTTTTTGTTTGTTTTAATGAAGGCAGAGTCCCCTCTTATGGAATACCCAGTTATTGGGAAGAAATCTTACAAGTCATTGAGACACAAAGGGCTCCCTAAGAAAAGGCAAGAGAAAGGTGTTGTAATCTGTTCACTTAAGAAAGTGGGTCTTTTTAAGCCATGGGCCCCTGGGACTCATTCATTACTTGGTGAGCACTGCAATGATGACAGCAGCCCATTCAGTATGTCAGGAAGCTTAGAAGGGCTCATGGGGGGGGGGGAGAGAGAGAGAGAGAGAGAGAGAGAGAGAGAGAGAGAGAGAGAGAGAGAGAGGCACAGTTAAGGGTCATAGTATTCTTGACCCATAAACACACGGTGCAAACTGGTCATTTTCCCAATGCCTAAACTGTCTTGGCCACTGGACTCTTCTGAGGAGCCATGACTAGATACGCCTAGGGAGTTCCCTGTGCACAGCATTTAAGGAGAGGCTCGTTCAGGGCAGAAACAAAACAAAATTGACAACAGAGTGAGTTAAGAAAGTGGGACCTTAGGTTTTGGCAACCAAGGTAGCTCATTCACTTGACCCTAGTCCCAACCAAATACTAATGTCTGTGCTGCCCCTAAAGAGGTTCTGAGATGATTAGCCTAAGGATGAACCTTCGATCCCGGCACAAAGCTGCTTTGAGGACCACAGCTCCCGTGGGTGTACTGGGGGTGGGGGTGGGGGTGGGGGTGGGGGTGGGAATGGGTGCAGAGCAGTAGCAGCAGGGGGTTGTGAATGTAGGGTGGGTAGAAGTAGTGATGGTCAGGCCTGTGATTGTCAGGTCTTGACTGGCTTTGTAAGACTTGGAAGTCCTTTCCCTCCATCCTGATGATATGACCTGTTCTTGATCACATAGCTACCTGGGAGTCTCTGCAGCACAGCTCAAAATTTCTCATGGTGGGGCCACTGAGGCGGCTCAGCAGGTACAGGTGCTTGCTGCCAAGCCTGACGATCTGAGTTCGATCCCCAGGACCCCGGTAAGAAAGAAGTGACTCCTGAGAATTTTCCTTGGATGTCTACACATAAAGCATTTAAACGTTCCACGGCTAACTCAGAGCAGTGGATATGATCATCTTTATCTCCTGATGAGGGAACTGTGGCCCTGACTGATTAAGTCCCTTACCTAATGTTTCTCACAGGACAGAAGTGGGTGCAGAATTCAGCCTTGGGTTTTTTTTTCCCCCTAGCCTTCTAGTAACTTCCTTCCAATAGTAGAGCAGGTTCTGTATTTGTGAGTTTTGAGTACCTTGATGTACAAAAGCCCCCTTACACTTGACTTAGGGGAAAATCTAACGACTACATACCTTTTCACCACTTAACCTGCACACAGACAGTATTTATGATTATCAAATGAGATCATGTCTCTAACACTTAGCGTAGTACTTGAAATATCACAAGTGTTAAACATCTATCAGTCAATTTGAACAGTGGTACTAAAAGCAACAGCAGCAGAAGATAACCTGTATACATTGGATGCAGCTGTCTCACAGAACCTCACCTGGACTAGCCAGGGTGAGGGACTCCCTCATATACTTTTGTGTCTCTTGTCTTAAACTAATTATTCTCCTCCTCTTACCTCAAATGACCTACCCTTAATGTGCACTTCCCCAAAATGCCTCTAACCTCGAAGACAATATTATTAGCTCCGAGATGCTGTCACTACCCATGATGCACAGCTGTGGATTGGTATCGCAGTCCAGTGGACCCCTAGCTCTGTGATATCAAGTGAGGACATTGTCCTTTGTACTGCTTCAGTGACTGTGGTCCCTGATTGACATTAGGTTGTCTAAGAATATGGCTGGTACCACATCCATCCCTGCTTTCCTTCTATAGACCCAGCTCAGCGCCTGAATCAAGAACACCAATAAGATGCCTGGGGTTGGGGGTGGGGGGCATGACAGTTCTAGGTGGTTGGTAGTGGCCTCCTGGTATGGTTAGGAAAGGGAGCATGAGGTTGCGTCCAGCTCAGTCATATCTTGCATGGGCACTCAAGGAAAGGGAGCTTCGGAGCAGATGCTGGGCATTAGCTGACATCAGTCTTGAATTCCACATTCAAAACGGAGTGAAATGCAGATAGAGTGCCATGTTTCTGCTGCGTGCCTAATTGTAATGTCATCTCAGCTCCGTGAGACCCCAGGATTTACAATTCTCCACCTCATGAAAGAGGTTAAACGGCTTGGCAAAATCACTCAGCTAGCAAAAGGCAGAAGCAAAACTTGAATATAGATTGCCTTCCTCCACACTCGAGGCTGTTTTTGCCGCAGGATCCGAATTGTTCTAATTGACATCGTAGCCCCGAGTTTATATTTTTCATGCACCATGGAAATTCACTTCAATTATGTAAATTGGAATATTTATTTAAGACACAGGAAAGTACAATATAGCCAAGAGCATACATGCGCATGAGCACACATACTAACAACATAGACGCAGAAACCAAAGGGTCCGCTTTTAGTTCTGTCCTACCGTAATTCTCAACGTGGCTAAGTGGGCATGCACTAGCGTTATTGCTATAACAGCATCGTGAGGTCATAATTTAATGACTGATTTACCCAGTACAAAATGAAGACAACATCTCTAGCATAGTAGACTTGGCTGGGGAACAGAAGTGCTCCTGTAATTCAATTTTCTGGTTAGTAAAAAGTGGCTACGTGGAATATTAGAGAGTAGGGAGGAACAATAAATTAGGTGTATGGAGAGGAATATGGACAGGTTGCAAAAATAAAATGCTGCACGAGGAAAGTGAGAAACAGAGCAAAAATTTCAATATAAATCAATGCACATAAATTAAAAACACACACCACATTATATATTTCACATACGTCACCAGTATGCCTGTCGTGGGAAAAGAGTGAGTACAGGTGTCAGAAATAACATTAGTCACAAGGGGTCTCACCAAGGCAGTGATAATAATTGGCCAAGAACTGAAATACCCAGGCAACACAATCATATGATAGATACTGGACATTTTATTTTGGTTAAATCCAAGTTTCTGCTTAAGACTAAAGTAAATTCAAAATATACAATGACCTCAAATCCTACCAGATATGGTTTCTCAGGGTACTATTTTCCTTTAGTCTATATCACAAATACAGGATCAAGCACTGGAAACAGAATAATCTAGAATATTGCCTTTAAAGTCATCGCAACTGCTACTATTTCTTGAGTCCTTTTTAAATTCTATGCTCTGCCCCGTGTCTTGGAACTAATTCTCATAATACAACAGTATCATTTCCAATCAAAGGTTAGGAAACTAAAGTTAACATAGGTCAAGAATTTTATGCCAAAATGGCAAAGCTGGAGTTCATAGGCAAATACCAGCTCAGGCTCATTCTATGAGACCACACTGTGACAACACTGGAGTGACATCAGGGTGAAGCAAGGGGGCGGTAGACAGTATGGCAGCGTGATGATCAAAGGCAAAGCATGGAGGATGAGTTCCTCATGGGGACAGTGAGGTCACATTCATCTGTACAATGGCAGAGCTTGGCATGATACTTGGTTCTACATGCTTGTGAAACACAAGAAAGTAGTCAGGACAGTGCAGAGGGGAGGAAGTGAGGTCTGGAGCGATATCTTGGTGGTTGGGATCAACTGATGGTCTTCTAGAAGACATGAGTTCTACACACACACACACACACACACACACACACACACACACACACTGGGCAGCTTAGAACCACCTGTAATCCCAGCATCAGGGGATCTAAAGCACATGCACTCACATACACACATCAGTTATAAAATATGCAATTTTTAAAAAGAGCAGTGCAGAGGGCAAGCTGAAGTTTCTGGATAGTAGTTTTCTAAATGAGACTAATTTTATCACATTTATCATTTTTCTATATAGACTATGGAATTCTATAGACAACTAAGACACTGGATTTTTATAAGCACCACTCAATGCAATATATATATATATATATATATATATATATATATATATATATATATATTGTATATCTCATTTACCTCAAATATCTCATATATATCATATATACCATGTATTGGCATGTGTCTGAGAAAATTTCTCGCTGTCACGAGCAGGAGATTGTCTGATTCCTCCACTTAGATAAAAGCATTGGAATCCTATGCTTACATCCAGATTCTGTGTCCCAATTACTGTCAGCATCAGCATCACACCCCTGCTACTATTGTTGCCACGCTGCCTCTGTCCATCTAGCATTTTCTATATAGAGAAACCATCATCTTATCATGTCATACATCATCTTATCACTAAGCTTATGAGTTAATATCACTATTTATCCTATTAAACAGCTGAGAAAACAAAGATCTGGAGAAATTTATTGAGTTGTGAGAGACAAAATAAAAAAAAAGCTAAGTTGGCAATTTAACAGACCATCAGTCAGAATAGGCAAGGATGTGCCGCAGTAACAAACGGCTTCCCAGTCTCCTTGCTTAACTTCTACACAACTTCCTGCAATCCTGAGAGGTTCAGTGCCAACTCTCCTCTATGAAGTATAGCTCTGACCAACTGAAAGGAGTCTTGAGGGTACTGTCTCCAGGATTAAAGGGCAAGTGTGTTTAGGTGAGCAGTAGAACCCACTTTCACAAACAGGTTCCAAAGACCAGTTAGTCCCTGAGAGTCCTGGGTCTGTTGTGTTAGAGCTGCCTTCCTGAATATATCCAACATAACCGAGGGACTTAGGGATGATCTCATAGGCTTTGCACTGATCTTATGCTGGGACTTTTACAAGACAAGTGTATTTCCATCTAACCCTCACAACACCACCATGAGATGGGTACTATTACCCACCCTGCCTCAAGTAATAGATGAGAGGAAACAGAGACTCAAATAAGTGAGGTTCCTTCCCAAGTAAAAGTTTGCTAGTCAAAGCAAAGGCTTTCTGTCCCCAACACTAAGTAATGGCATTTGAGCATTTGCTACTTCACAAAATGCTTTCAGAGATGGTATGGATTTAATGTTTCACAAAAAGTCTTATGGAGTCATTAGGAATGTCTCTCCCGTAGGTGAGAGTTTACCAAGGTACAAACTATATCACCTTAGCTAAGTGAGCACTGGAGTTTACCAAGGTAAAAACTATATCACCCAAGAGGTTATGAAGCCAAGACCTTCTGTAGGTAGAGATGGAACATAATCAAAGGAGAGAACAAGGGGTGGTAGGTCCCCCCAATCTTGTCCTGGCAGACCCATCCCCAGGGGAGATGCAAGAGAAACTGCAACCTCTATCGAGTTTGCACTCTTACACACTTACAAAAGCTTTAACATCCAGACAAAATCCAGACCTGAGGGTAAAGGTTCCTAGAGTTGGGATTTTATTATCAGACGTAAATCCATCTTCACTGAGACCTGTACCAGTTCCCTCAGCCTCACTTGAAATATTTCATGTGTGCTGAATGGATTTGCTGGCTCCCTGTTGCCTTCATAAATCATGAAGGGCAACTTTCTTAGGGCCTGGGTCCAGCCAGTAGAATGCTAACTGCCTCTGTCTTAGTAAGGGTTTCATGGCTGTGAAAAGACGCCATGATCAAGGCAAGTCTTATAAAGGACCACATTTAATTGGGGCTGGCTTATAGGTTTTGAGGTTCAGTTCATTATCATTATGGCAGGAAGCATGACCGTGTCTAGGCAGGCATAGTACTGTAGGAGCCAAGAGTCCTACATCTGGATCAGAAGGCAACCAGAAAACCATCTTCCAGGCAGCTAGGATGAGGGTCTCAAAACCCACACTGCCTCCAAAAAGGCCACACCTACTCCAAGAAGGCCACACCTCCTAATAATGCCACTCCCTAAGCCAAGCGTATTCAAACCACCACAGCCCCCATGCCAAGCTATTAATGGAGCACTGTTCCACAGTGTTATCGGAGATTGCCCTCTTCCGAAGCTTAACAAACCATACCCGGCCTACCTTTTGGGTCCAGAGATGGGTCTCCTTGACTCACAGCAGGTGCCTCCAACCCAAGTTTGTGTGCTCACCTCCACCACAGGATGGTGAGTGATTTGATCACAAAGATGCGGAATCAGGGAAAAAAAAAGGACACACACATCAGATTCTGTCTCAGAAATATGGCTCTTATTAAAAGTGAGCTAAGTATTCTTAGTGGAAGGATCCCTGGAGGGAACCGTGAGGACGCTCACTGAGATCTCTGTATCTAGCTTTTCATGTGAAATGTCTGGTTTACTCTTCCGCCCCACAGCTCTTTGAATATAGCTTTCACACTTAGCTAAGATGAGCCAGCACCTGCTGCTGTTACAACCCAAAGGATCTTGACTTACGACGTATGCTTTCCCATATATGCTAACCCTCAAGACATGTCATCTTTAGCCCCTGCTGCCTATGCCCTGCTTCTTTTATCTACCACCACCCCCACCCCCAAATCCAACAACTGACCCCACTATAGAATGGTGTAACTGAGGCAGGGCAGAGACCATGCTGAGCACGTGGGCCTGGGCAGAGTCTTCTAATTCTAGAAGACACTGTCTCTGCCCCCACCCAGCACAGCTGCTGCTGGTGACTCCGTGAAACCCACCCTTCTTCTCTGCTCATTGCCATCCCCTTCTCTGGCTCTCTCCAAGCCTTCCAGTCTTACTGCAGTGGTCCCTAAATTCCAGGCCTCACTGGGTCTGCATGGCTCACTTCCAGGAATGCCTCTCCTCTGAACCCCAAGCAGTCAATCTCCAGTCTGGTCACTTCTTGATCTTTTGTGGCATCTCTAAGGCGTGATTATGCAGGATTAGCTGCTGCTGCTGCCCTTTGTGCTTCTTTCCCTCCTTGTATTATGGTTCTGAGTTATTTAATGTGCTGTCTCCCTTTGGACTGATTGCTATTTAAATACCTCTTTCTTCAAAGATTAAGGATGCCAAATTATCTTATCATGCATCTTGAGCAAGGAAAATTTCTTTCTTTCTTTCTTTCTTTCTTTCTTTCTTTCTTTCTTTCTTTCTTTCTTTCTTTCTTTCATTTCGACATGACCTTGTGGAAAAAAGTCTAAATAGAATCGGTTTCTTTATTTTTTTAATTTTTAAAATAAAAATTATTTTATTTTATGTACATGAGTTTTTGGGCTGCGTGTATGTCTGTGTACCACATGCATGCCTGGTACCTATAAAAGGGTGCATTGGTTCCTCTGGGACTGGAGTTACAAAAGGTTGTGAGCCACTGTGTGGAGGCTGAGAATAAAATCCAGGTCCCCTAGAAGAGCAGGCAGTGCTCTTGATTGCTGAACTATCTCCCCCACCTCCACGAATCAGTTCTTGAATGTTGAAAGACAGGATCTTATCAAGGTTGCCCTGTGTGCACGCCTTTCCCTGAAGGGAAACGTCTATAGGGTACACCTGGAGCCAAGGAGTAAAGTGTTTAAAGGCAAGAATGATAAAGAAGAAGCAAAGCCCCCATCTGAACAGGCTGTTGCTGTTGGGCTCCTTCAGTGTGAGTACAAATCTGTGTAAGAACATGGTGCTCCATCAAGAACAGCTAACAAAAGTTACCTATGTCTTCTATACTGAGGACTGCTGCATGTCAGAAAGAGGCCTATCTCTGTGCCTTCTGGTGAGGTCTAAGAATAGATTGGTACATGGCAAACAAAATAGTAGAATCATACTGAGAGCATGTAGAATTTCTAAGACATCTGCCTGTTCACAATGCACTGAACACAGTTCTATGTGCTTTATAGAGTAACTCAGTAAACTTTCGCAATAAACCTCAACACATGATTTATTATTCCCTGAGAAGGAAACTAAAACCTAAAGGTTGACATGTTCAGCATAACAGAGCTGGTAAGTGGTCAGGCTGTTCCTTTGCTATGTTAGGTAATCATGGCTGCTCACATATAGGATCCCACCCATCCTAGACAGAGAGTGCATGCAGGAGTGTGTGCCTGTAGACGTGGGGAGCTTGTGTATACAGTTTATACTTATAGGGCTTGCGTTAACGTGGAAGATTTCTGGAAGTCAGCCAGGAATCTGTTAGAAGTTCATGCCCCTGGGAAGTGGGGGATAAAATAATCAGATGACTTATTTGTCTCTTTTTACCCCCACTGCACTGTCTCGAGAATCCATGAGCCATAAGTAATGGAAAACCAAATTAACAGAGACTGGAACAAAACCAGTTTGTCTTACATAGTTAAGAGAGCAGAAGCAATGGCTTGCTGGCTCCTCAGGAGTTCTTTACAGCATCTTCTGTTCCTGGTAATGGCCTATCTTTGCTTTATTTATCCCTCCACAGAATTTATCTTCATCTACCACCTGTGCATCTTATCTGTCCACCTGCTTATCATCCGTCTTTAACCATGCCATCTTGGTAAATGGGCACTTTGTCTTCTGTTCACAATCACCTCCTGGCACTGCAAAACTTTAGCCAGTGCAGAATAAGTGCTGGTGAACATGGATGGATAAAAGGAGGAAGGAGTGGGGACAGAAAGGATTCAAGGGTGAATGGGTTGTAGATGGATAGAATGGATGGACAGACAGATGTATGGAGGATGGATAGATAGATAGATAGATAGATAGATAGATAGATAGATAGATAGATAAATAGGAAAGCTACAGATAGATGATGGGGTGGGTGGATGGTTATATGAATGGGTGAGTAGGTAGATAGATGGGTGACTGGATAGATGGATGGTTCAGACTAATGAATAGATGGATGGATGGATGAATGGATGGATGGATGGATGGATGGATGGATGGATGGATGGATAGGTAAATAGGCAGATAGGCAAGCATACCAATGGATGACAGGGTGGGTGGATGGTTGGATGAATGAATGACTGGATAGACCAATGTGATGGTTCACAGATTAATGGATGGATGGATGGATGGATGGATGGATGGATGGATGGATGGATGGATGGATGAATGAATGGATGGAAAGTATGGATGAGTGTTGCAGCTTTAGTCATATCCTTGTTCACAAATAGAGACATCAGAAACTCTGTCCTCTTTTATCTTGAAAACACATGCTTTCCTAAAACCCCTCTTACAGATCTTCTCTAAGTCAGATGACCAGAAGTGGGTCACATAACATGGTTTTTCTTCTCAGCAAGGGAGGCAGTTCCCATGCCCACCTAAGGCCACTCTAGCCAGTGAAGGCCAAGGGCAGGCACACTTGGATGAGTTGTCTCATTTCACCCTCTCTGTCCTCTTTCCAGCTGGGTGGCTACCTCTTTAGAGTTTTCTTGAATAGAGAAACTGGCCTCATTTGTAGACTTGGTCACAGTCTCAGGAAATGAGGCTTTCTGGGGTTTCAAAAGATGCTGATGGTCTGCCCAGGGCAGGAAGGTTTTTCCATCACAAGGCATGTCAGGGTAGGTTTGTAATTCCAGCATCCAAGGTTGAGAATTCAAGTCCAGCTTAGCAAGTTCTAAACAAACCTAACCTATACAGTGAGCCTATATCTAAATAAATAAATAAGTAAATACTAAATAAATACTAAATAAATAATAAAAAGCTTTCTAGAGAGTTCCTGTTTACAGGTAGCAGAGCACCTGAAGAGGAAGCCAATTTAGATTCTACAAGTATATGTCTAAGGAATCTCTGTCAATCAGCGGGATCAATATCTCATCTCCATTCTGTAGATGGGTAGGCTGAGGCTTCCAGAGAGGAAGAGCCTTATTCAGAGCTTCCCAGGCAATCCAAAGCTTAGTCAGGGCTGGTTCCTTAGTCAGGGCTTGACTCCCTTCAAGTCTGGCTACCTGAACTTCTGTATAGAAACTCTGTGCACTGGTTTTCCCTTCTCCGTTGACCACACCATCTATAGCTATAAATTAGTTTCGAGGCAGAAAGATGCCCTTAATCCCCTTCCTGCCTTTCCAGATCCCTGTGGTGTTGGTAATGTAAAAGGGGTTTTGGTTCCCGTCCACTCTAGAGGCTCCCATACTATGTGTATAAATTTATATTTCGTAATTATCATCGCAGGTTTTCCCTCTGCTCTACCCCTGCCCTCAAGCCTAAGTGACACAGGAAATGGTTTATGTTCTCCAGTCTGCATGGACAGTCTAATCCTGCCTTGTGTATTTCATGCTGTTTTTGTCAAGTCTATTCCCACCCCCCTTCAGCCACAGGGACAGGCATTATCCCCCACGACCCCATCTCTGCAGATAAAGAACAGTTTGAACAAACCTAGACATCTTGTCTGCAGGACCTTGGGTCTGGGAGAGACGGTTTCAGAACTGCATGTGACTTGGTGCTGCTGGTAAGTCTCCACCGTGGGTGGAGTGGCCCTGGGCACTATGATAAGCATAGCAAGCTCCCTTTCTCTCTGGGAGTCATGACCAGCAAGCCAACCTAGACCAGCAGAGAGCGGTGGCTCATGGAGCACTGTGAGAGGAAGTTCAATCCAGGGAAACTGGAAGAGTAAGCCGCCTGCCTCTTCCCAAAGATGGGAGGAGCTGCTGAGCTGTCTACAAAACAAACAAACAAACAAACAAACAAACAAAAAAAAAAAACAACTCTTTGCAATTATAAACTTAGATCATTCTCAAGGTGTTTGTGCTGTTTTGCAAAAAGATACTGAGGCCTATACGTGGACCAGGTAGGAATTCAAATACCCAAGGTCGCTGGCTTACCTCAGATGCTGCTCAGCTTCATGGCTCAAGCTTCCTGAGCATTTTTCTGTTTATCTGTGAAGAGAGAATGAGATCCTCTCACACGTATCAGATCCCAGAGTGACCCATAGAATACAAGAGGGCCAAGCATGAAGTGATGGGTGTGAAAAAAATACTGTGTACAGATCTGAAGTCACCAAGGAACCAATAGCTTAACATCATCATGATACGTTCTGTCCTTTAGCCCATTGGCCCGCGCCTTTGAGAAATGCCATCCTCTAGACTTATGAAGGGAACCCGTCGTCCACTGAAATCAAGACTTCACCATATCAGCTGACCGTGCAGAGGACACAAAACAACCCCATTTGTCTGTCTCTCATTTTTCTCTGCAAATACTTGGCATTCCGGAGACATATAACATTAGAGAAACCAAACACAGAAACAAAACAGCTTGGACAGATGAAGCATGTGTGGGCAAAAATCTCTAAAATGCAGCACACTCCAGCTGCTTTTCCAGTAGAGAGTATAGCTAAACTTTAAGGTGGGCTGGGATGGGGGTGGCTCTAACTCTCCTGCTGATCTCTAAACCTCCACCCCTTAACTCGATACTCTTTAAAAGGTACTCGGTCACTGCTTGGTGGAGGCTCAAAAGGAGGGTGTCATAAAGCACATATGCTCCCACAGTTAGAGGCTTCTGAGTATTCAATAATTACTAGGTATTTCCCCAAAATTAGTATGGTGCCGAGTGAGACCCATCTGATTTCAAAAGTATTTAACACAGTCAGAATTATGCTTCTGTCCAATGATGAATCCTAGTTTCTTAGGAGCCTTGCCATTCAGTAGACACCAAGTAAACATCTATTGAGTAAACACCTATGTCCTTCTCCTCCTATAGGGTGGGTGCTCCGTGGAGAGTGGGCCAGCATCCTTGGATTCTCTCATACTCTCACTTCTGCCTCATAGTACCTGCGGACACGAGATAGTGAATGACTTATAGGACTCAAGGGCCATGCTGAGTTGAGTTCTTAGCGTATACCCTGACAGGAAGAGAAGCATGACAGGAAGATTGGTGAGTCTTCTTCATGAACAGCTAGGCTGGATCTAGAATCACCTAGAAGATGCACCTCTAGGTCCATGGACATGAGGGTGTTTCCTGAGAGGTTTAGCTGGGGAGGGAGGATGACCCATCCTGCGTTTTCCACGGAAGCTTTGACAGAAAAAATAGCAGAAAGCAAACTGGGTACCAACATTCATCCTCTCTGCCTCTCTGTGTGTCTCTGTTCTTCTCTCTCTCTCTCTCTCTCTCTCTCTCTCCCTCCCTCCCTCCCTCCCTCCCACCTCACCTCACTGACAGTGGATCCAGCTACTTCACACTCCTGCCACCTGGGCAGGAGCTACTCTGGCCACCGAGCTATGATCAACTGTCCCCTCAAACAGTAGGAGAAAACAAGCCCTCCCTTCGTTCAGTTACTTTTGTCACAAACGAGGCAAGTGCTAGGGCAGGCACCACCCCACCTCAAGAGCCCCTTAAGCTCCCAAGTGACAGAGATATCTACCATTGCCCCACAAATTCTTTCTGCAGACAGAATGTCAGCATGAGACTGCAGCAGGAATGAAGGCACCATGAAATCCCACAACCTGTGTCACGATGAAACATGACTTAGGAGGGGATTTTTCTCGGGAAACGGCAGCATGCAAAAGCAATCAGTGCTGAGAAAACTCAGAGATAGACGGAAGAAACAGGAGGGACTGGCCCAACGGCCCTGCTTTTATGAATAGACTCTCACACCAGCCTGCTCATTTTTAAGGTCCTCATGAGATCTTTTTTTACAGCAGGTTATGAATCATCTTCACGATATCTTTAAATGGATGATCAATACTATATTTTCCCATAAAATGTTTGGTTTGAAATCCGATTTTAAGTGCATTAGAGTTTTTGTGTGCGGAATGGGTGAATGCCATAATAAATTGTCATCAAATATGAAAGAAATATAGCATAGATTAATTGCTGTATTTATTTATGAGTCTATAAAATACCTTGTGAATGTCCTGGCACATTTTTGGGATACCAATTTGAACCTTCAGGAAAGTTAAAAGCATTAAAAGAGACTGCATGAAGATTTATTGTCAGGCTGTTTTTAATTGCAGACCCAAGCAGCCGCACAGGTATTAGAATGGCCATGCCTTAATGGGCATGTCTCATGTGTTTCTCTCTCTCTCTCTCTCTCTCTCTCTTTTTCTGTAAAAATAATACTTCCCATAGTTTTATTGATTTGTGAACATTTGTCATAAATTACCTTGTCTGGTCCATGGCTTCACAAAAGCTCCCTTTCCTTAAGGTAGCAAAACCTCAGGCCCCACCAGAGAGGAGGCTTCAGGCCAGCTCTAAAACATTTGAGACCTTTTGCTTATTTGTTTATTTTTGTATTTTGAGTTTCCTTGAAACAGTCTTAGCATGCACCCCCTAGAACTAGCAATCTTCCTGCCTAGACCCCCCCCCCAAGTACTGTGATTCTGGGCATATGCCACCATGCTCTGCTTAATGCCCAGCTTCCAGCCTGGAAACGTTCTTTAGTGGTGAGTCCTTTAGGGCCAAGAATGGAATACTGTCCTTATAAATGTTACCTTCACCAGCCTTCTGCTAAAACTTAGCATCATACATCTTCTGCACTTGAAGCCTGAAATATTGTACTTCCCTTTCTTGTTTGTCCTGACCACTATGCTACCTTGCCGTATACTCATGGACCATCCCCAGACACACCTCTTCCCAAAGGGAAGAGTCTTATCCTTGAGTCCCTACAGGTTGTCTTTTTAATATCTCCATTGCTTTCTTGCGTGTCATTGACAAACGTGTTGGCTTCAGAAATCCATTCTCCGGTTTTCAAATCCATACATCTGCTATTTACTTTAAAGCTTAATTCCTTGAAACCGTAGCAGATGCCTGATCCTATGACTAGAAAGATGTCAACAAGCACGGGATAAAAATGATCAAGAATTGCTCTGTTCAGAGACTGTGCAGAAAGTGCCATGTTAATACAGCAAGCCTCACTCAGCGATCCACAAATTGGAGACAAAAACAAAAAATGCCCTCTTGGTGAAGAGAGTCAGTTACTAAATTCTATTTCTGTTTTAAAATCAGTACAGTTCTGCAGATGTCATCTTCACTGTATCGCTTAATGAGGACCATTTTCCCTCTTCCTCCTCTCATCTCGTTTTTTTATTTGCTCTTCAGTTACAGCTGACTCTGACTGCTGTTCCATATCTTAATGAATGAACCGCATCAAATGTTTAGAACCCTCGAATTGCTTTGTCCGTAAGCCCTTTCATAAAACAGACCAACACGAAACACGCAGAATCCTCCCAGAACTTGTTGGCTCGCAGCGGCATCTTTTCAGATTTTTCTGTACTAAATTACGCTGTCACCATGAGGCATTAACTGCGAATTCACACAGTTCAGCTGGAGTCAGCAACCTCTTGTGACTGTATCTGACTTTATGCATGTAAAATAACACTTTTACAGAAAGCCCCCAGATCCAGAGGTCAGGATTCTGGCCTCTTCTCTGTCATCTGCTTGGCTATGTGGCACCTTGGACTTGTGTCTCACCTCTCCCTGTTCTCCTTGGGAGCCTCTAATAAGAAAAGGCAGAGGTGTCTAGGAATGCTGCCGAGCTCACAGAATACAAAAGAATTAGGCTATTATCAAGCTATCCATTTTAGCACTAAGCTAGATACAATGCTGGCAAAGGACGCTCTCTGAATCCAGGCGAGTTTCATACTCTATCTCTAAGAAGTTAATCCTTTCTCTTTGCCCCTTCCAGAGGAGCTGCACCGCACCCTCGCCTGGGAATTGCTGCCTTTTTCTCTTCTCCTTCTGATGCCAGCCTTTCTGTTCACAATATGTATTCAGGAAAGGCAGGGACTCACTGTATTTCTCTATCAGATGCCATGTACACTACTTCCGTCAAAACAATTAGTGTTCATTTCGGCTTTACTCGGGGAGACCTGCGGTGACTGATCAGTATAAATTATGGATGCATCTGTCCAGATGCGGCATCTATCCAGATACACTTGTTCATTCATGCATAGGTTGGAGGAAATTTCGTTCTTCTCAGTTCAAAAACAGTCACTAAAAATACACCATACTTTTTTTTTTTTTAATGTATTTTAGCATGGTCTCTACTCTATCCTTATGCACCTGAACTCACTCACTGAATTTGCCATTTGGAGTTATTCTTTGCCTCCCCATAAGCTCTGGTAATCTGTATAAATAGCTAAGGAAATCAAGGGCAGTTTTAAATCTCAAACACTGCAGGGCAGTTTGGCTTTCCTCGGTTTGGTTTGTTCCCCCCTCCCTACCCCCCCCCCTCAACCCCGCAGTTCAAGGTGGTGTTCTTCAAGCTATTTTTTCAAAGACACATCTTTTACTCCACGTGTTCAAGATCATCAGTGCACTTGACAAGGAGCAATATAAACTTCAAATGAACACTGAGGATTAGCGTTCTCTGTGGTCCAAATCGGCCTCTGTGCAGTTTTGCTTCCTATTAGTTTTAATGAGCAGCTAGAAGAACCAGCAGACACATTGCACAAGACCACAA
Organism: Mus minutoides; assembly: GCA_902729485.2. NCBI lineage: Eukaryota > Metazoa > Chordata > Mammalia > Rodentia > Muridae > Mus > Mus minutoides. The sequence goes on from LR749497.1 coordinate 4,820,769, forward strand.
AAGAACCAATATCATTGTTTTTCAAAAGACATTGAGTGGTTTGAGTAGTTCTGTTGACTCCCTTAAATATAACGGGGGGGGGGTGCGCATCTCTATTTGACGGGTTTATTTACTGGCTTCAATAAGAGTCTATGAACACACGTATACAATTGGGGATTTCCCCCCCAAAATAAATTAATCATCATTGAGCAAAGCAATGAAAAGCTAACATGATAGACGAGCCCAGAGCACCAGGCTATAGGTATGAGAATCAGGAAAGAGAGAGGAAGCCAACAGCAAACCCTATGGAATTCCTGAATCAGACATTCCGAGACAGAGACTCCCCTGCCCCAGAGGGCTCTGCCAGAGGCAGATAGATTGGCTTAAATTGATGCTTTTGTTTTCTCGTGAGGCACATAATAATCATTGTCAGGGAATCCCACAAAATACTTCAAGATGGATTCTAACAACCAAATGCGGTCAACACAAGGGGGCCGGGGTGGGTTGCTGTGCTGATCCTGGGAAGGATACATTAAACCAGGGTCTCTCATAGTTGTGAATACAGAAGGGACAGAGCTAGTCTCCCCCCACCCCCCGGATTCATTCAGCTAAAAGCCACCACACCACACCGTAGGGCACCTCTGAAGACAACAGAGCCTCAACAGAAAGCATGCTCCGTGTGTGTTGCCCACTTGTACAGGAGAAGGGAAATTATGTGATGGGCTCGGCAATTCTTCCCGATTTGCTTTCCCACTGACTTTTTGAGTTTTCTTTTCCGAATTCTGTTGGCTTTCTCACTTCCTAGAGCAAAGACAAGAGGTAGGCCCAGAGCCCCTGCACATAGCATTGACACCCTGGAGGTCTTATAAGTCACTGGAAAAATCAATGAATCCTATAAGGTAGTTTCTACTTTGCAATATCACCAAGGGACAGGGCTAATGCTTTTTTTTTTTTTTAACATCACTATCCCCATTTGTCTGTCAAAAAAAATTTCCTCTGTGTAGGAAGGAACGAGCAATCAAACTTGCTGAGTAAGTATTTCAACTATCTAATTTTATTACTTTACCATTGACATACCTTCCCTCTGGAAATGTTTGCAATTAATTAATTAGTAGTAATCTTTCCCGAGGGACTAATTTAATGAATCCTTTTCCAATTCCTACTTTAAAAAAGAGGGAGAGAGCTTCGCAACATCCAAGCTATAAGGGGGGTGATTGGTCCAAAGTGGGTTTTGAGAAATCAAGGGATCTATTTATTACCGTGACTTTTTACCACTACATTAATCTGGCAACGACTATAATTCTTCTTCTAACAAGAACGCTCCCAGTTTAAAAGCAAGGTTTTGCCAAGGTAACCATGGTCTGTGGCAGCAGCTGGATTTGTAGGCTCATCTGTGGTTTGTACTCTCTTTAAGCTCCTTGCCTATTCTGCATAAACTGTGAGAGGTGAGCAGATGCTGAGGCTAGAGAGTCACTCTAAAGAGGTCACTGGGTGTGGCCTGCCAAGCCAGAGGCCAGAGGCAAACTTGCAGAGGAGGGATTTCCTGTGTGTGTGTGTGTGGGGGGGGGCAACCTTGCCTCTTTCTCCAGGCAAGAACTGAGAGCTCTCAGTATCCTCTGGATCACACCGTCTAGAGTTATAATAGGAAAATAAAGCCTTGTCCCTGAACAAACTCCGAGACCCCTGGAGGAGGTATAGTAAAGATCTAGGACTGTCCAAGACCTGTCAAGTGCGCTCCGTGCTGTGACAGGGAGACTGAAGGTAAGGATTTCTGGGTTGCAAACCCCACCTGATGCCGCAGCAGCGCCACCTAAGACCTTTTTCATCGCCAGTCTGCAAGCCCTTCCTGATCCTTAGACATGTAGTCCCTTGTCTTCGGAATGGTGTCAGCCTGTAAGTGTGCAAAATCTATAGCACTTGCTAACTGGCCACCCATGTCGGGGAGTCTTGCAAGCAACCCCCTGCTTCCAGGGGTATCAATGCTTTTTTGAAAAGCCAGCGAAGGAGTTTATTACACCATTGGGCCCAGCTGAGTGTCCCTGGCGCTACTCCCTCAGGAGCTCTCCACTACGGCTCGCCAGCGCCACCCCAAGAGGAGTGCAGAGGTAGCCCTGGGGCCCTGAAGCCTTCGTCCCGCTTCCGGGCTTGGGTCGGACACCGCGGGCAGCAATCGGGAAGGAGCCAAGCCTGGCCTTCGGCGGAGATGGCCCAGACTCTTGGCTGGCAGCCTACAGATGCCAGGGTTCAGACTTGGTGCGTCTATGGGAGCTCTGGAGGGGGCGCTCGTCGATCTAGCCCAGGGTCAGACCTCTGCAGAAATGTCCAAGAGGTCAAGGTCCTGGCCAGGGCTGGGATTAGCCAAGGATTTGGGGAAACTGAGACCTAAACCAGAACTCCAAGGACACAGATGGGCTGCCCAGGGGGCTTGATCAAAGCTGCCAGAGCTGGTCCAACCTTAAAACTCCTGAGACCGACGGGCCAACAAACTTTGATGCAGAGGAGAGGCGGAGATGGGTTGCAGTTGGAGTCTGGTCCTGCGAGCCGCTGCTCTCCTCCACCTGCTCCGGCTCTGCCTCCGCCCAGCCCTCGCCCACCCCACTCCCCCCCTACCCCCGCCATCAGACTCCTCAGCTCTCCTCTCCCTCCTTTTTCTCCCCCCCTTGCCTGACTCCCCCAGTTTCCTCTGGGCTCTTCTTTTGTATTCTCTCCTCCCTCGCCACCCCGCTTGCCTCTTGCCTCCTCCGGGGCCGCAGGGGAGGAGGCGAGCACGCTGCACCCTGGGCCCGCGCCGCTCTCCGGGAGGCGTATTTCCCACTTCTCCCGGGGAATTTGGAGAGGGTCTGTGTGTGTGCGCGCACGCGTGAGCTGCAGGCGAAAGAGGGTAGGATCTAGCGGCGAGCCGAGGGTCAGGGTCTTTGACGTTTCTTGCCCGTTGCACAAACCTCGCGGAGCAAGAAAGAGTGTATCCGAGAGTGCGTGCATGTACACGGGCTGGCTGCCCTTGGCACACTCGGTGGCCCGGGGCCCTGGGGCCCGCGGTCCCCTCTGGCGGCCGGGGATTACCGTGACGTCACATTGAGCCTCTGGCCACCTTGGACTGGGACACCTCGGGAACCTCACAGCCCGACGCCGCGCTGTACCTCACCTTGCCCCTGCGCGCCTTTGGCACCCTGCTCCTTCTTCCTAATTCTGCCGCCGATCCATGGGCCCCTCTGCCTTCTGGAACCCACAGGCCGTAAGGGTGCCTTACCAATTGCAGGACCCGGCAGCCGCTCTGCCTTTGACTCTGCCTCCAGTCTCTCCCCGCCGGCCAACGAACTGGCGGCCAGCTCCTGCAGCCCTGTAAGGAAACCAGACGCTGCGCTGCGCTGCTGGGGTCATCGAATCACCAAGCTGAGCAAGGGACTCAAAAGGAAAGAGGGACTCAAGTCCCTGAAGACGCCCTGCTATGGCCTTCCCGCCCTTTGGACACCCGTATGGCAGCGCGTCCCAGGTGAGTAGAGCCTATTTTGGGGGTGGGGTGGCAGAGGCTGACTAGAGGAATGCCCAATGATCCCCGAGCTTCCTCTTCTCCTTGACCCAAGGGAAGTCAGAAAGAGCATGGACCAGGAAATGTGCCACAGCACCCGCTGATATCCTGATGCCAGTCTGAGAGCTTTCACTCTTTGAGTGCCATCTGAACCGCGCTCTGTGTGCGAGGTGGGTGGGATCTGAGGGAACTTGTAGTCAGGGTAACCCTAGGACAGATTCGTGAGGTGGCCAGGGTACTCTCAGGAGAAAACAAAAGGACTTCAGCGCTGCTCATTTGTTGACCTCTGCTCCCATCCCAGATCCCACTCTTTTCTAAGCTCTCTACCTCAGCTTCCCTCCAGTTTCCAAACCAGGGCATTGTGCAATGGTGAGGGTTTCCTTGGAGGATTCTGAGAATGCTCATCACTGTTCTCCGTTTTCTCCAAAATAGTGACATAGTGACACACACACACACACACACACACACACACACACACACACACACACATATATATATATATATATATATATATATATATATATATATATATATATATTCCTTGGGACTCAGTGTCAGGTTGACCTTTGACCTGCTGTGGGATCCTGGACCAGTCTACTCTGACCGTGCGTAGATTCCCTTTTAGTACGGTGGGGACAGGAAAGACATGTTGGTGATGGTCTTGAAGGCTAACTTTTAACTCTGCCTTTGTAGAATCCCAGGAAGGGGAGAGATAGGATTTGGTCTTATTTCCAGAAGATCCCCAGGACTATGGAGCCTTAGCAATGTCCTGGGGGCATCTATAAGAGCAATTTGGATAAATTGCCATCAAGAAATCCCTATGCCAGTGCTCAGCAGGGGGCTTCTGCACCTGGTGGTATGTGGTTAGTAGAAGAAGGAACGAAGGCATCAGGCAGCTTCCTTGCATAGTCTGGCTGCAGCTAGTCGATGGACCCTCTAGATTTTAAACTTTTAATAACTGACTGCTTTCCTGTTCTTGTAGTTTCTGGTGTCTGCAAGTTCCAGTGCCACTTGCTGCGAAACGGCCCCTCGGTCAGTGTCAGATGTGGCCTCAGCCTCCACCTCTGCCTCTACTCTTTGCTGTACACCCTATGACAGTCGGCTGCTGGGCAGTGCTCGGCCAGAGCTAGGCACTGCCTTGGGCATCTATGGAGCACCCTATGCAGCTGCCCAGAGTTACCCTGGGTACCTGACCTATGGCCCAGAGCCACCCACACTGTGTGGTGCACTGGTAAGTAATGGAATGGGGCCTGGGACTGTTTGGTGAACATTGGGGCTTGGGACTATAGACAATCAACACAGATGAGCTCTACTGTGATCTTGTCTGGGGACAAGCTAAATGGGACAGACAATGCTGAGAAAACAGCATAGTGAATAATGACAAATTCCAGTTCACAGCACTTTACATTTTGTAGAACTCCACACTGCCTAGAAAACATTTGTACTTCTTATACTTCTTTAAGGTAGGTAAATCAACATTATTCTTGGCTTGCAAGTGGGTAGTTGAGATGCAGAGGTGTTCAAGTAATCTACCCAAATCACAAGCATGCATGGCAAGAGTCAGGGATATTTCTCCTGTGATAATGCTGGGGAGGGTATATATGATGTTCCCAGAAGCTGTAGCCATTGTGGTAGCTGATACTCAGTCACTGATTATTCTGTTGCTAGGATTCTACCAAGTACCCTGCCAGTATGGCTGCCTTCCTTGCCTCAATCTTAGTAAGGGAGAAACCGAGGCATAGAAATTAAAAAGCTATGCCCACATGACATAGCCAATACAAGGGGTGGTGCTAGGGTGTTGATCCCACACGGGTACCTATATCCTTCTCCTGTGTAGTCCTGAATCCTCTTTTCCTCTCCCACCAGAATTCTCAATATGAGTTTAAGGATGCTGCAGGGAGCTTTACCCCCAGCCTGACCCAGCCAGGGGCCTACTACCCCTATGAGACAACTCTGGGGCAGTATCAATATGACAGGTGAGAAATTGGGGACAGTGGTGGCTGCCTTCCTTTGGTCATCCCTCATCCCTGTGAATGAAGGGGAAGGAGTGTAACTGCATTTCCGGGCCCTTGACCTTTCTGCTGGCCAAGCTTCTGGTTCTCTGCCTGGAATCTGAGCCTGTTTGCCCACAGGTATGGCGGTGTGGAGTTGAGCAGTGCTGGCCGCAGGAAGAACGCCACAAGGGAGAGCACCAGTGCACTGAAGGCCTGGCTCCATGAGCACCGCAAGAACCCATACCCCACCAAGGGCGAGAAGATCATGCTGGCCATCATCACCAAGATGACCCTCACCCAGGTTTCCACCTGGTTCGCCAACGCGCGCCGGCGCCTCAAGAAGGAGAACAAGATGACGTGGGCGCCCAAGAACAAGGGAGGGGAGGAGAGGAAAGCCGACAGTGGAGAAGACTCTCTGGGATGCCTGAATGGTGACACCAAAGGTACAAAAAAGTCACCAGCCCACCTGGTGGGCTTCCTTAAGACATTAAACATAAAATCCAAAGCCATCTGTGCTACTACAGATTTTTTTTTTAAATAGATGTTCCACCTACCCTTTCCCCGGGTGGCAGTACAAACCCCAGGGACTTTGCACTAGTGCCTCACAGAGAAATGGGGTAGCTCCAGCTCCGATGCTTCTTTTCAGAAAGACCCCCCTGCCCCCTTCGGGTTCGGTTTTGCTCACTTCCCATATTCTGCACGTTGTCCCTGTCTACTCCTCTAGAAGGTCATCTCCCCTGGAAGCTTTACTGCTGTAGTTCCTAAATGTTTCGTGTGGAAACGATGCTCTGCACGCGTAAATGTTTGCTGGATTAAATACCATGACACCAGTCACCCGTGGGTGCTGAAGTTGAAAGAAAACCGTCCCTCCTCTTTTTATAACCGAGAAACTCCAGCAGTGCAAAGCAACCTTCCCTTGGCTTAACTGGGTCCAGGAGATCTGAGAGGCGGGGCAGGCCGGGCAGTGAGCGCAGTTCTTCCCCTGGGGCAGACAGCCAGCCTTGGAGCTAGGGAGAGCGACAGAATGGGGAGAGAATGCTGAAGTGCCTAGCCCATCTTGCTAAAAGCTTCTCTGGGTAGGACCCTGCCGCGAGTTTCCCTGGGGTGCTAGGCTTTTCTCACTTGCTCTTGGTTTCCTACAGACGCTACTGCCAGCCAGGAAGCCCGGGGGCTGAGGCTGAGTGACCTGGAAGACCTGGAGGAAGAGGAGGAAGAGGAGGAAGCAGAGGAGGAGGAGGCAGCAGCACGCAGGCTGGCGGATTTTCAGAAGAGCGCGCAGCCCCTGCCTGCTCCCTGCACCGCCGCCCAGGAGGGATCCTTGGAGAGCAGAGAGTGCGGCCGGGGGTTACCCCATTTCTCTTTTACTGAGGCCCCACAATCAGGGGAAGCTGACTTCATCACAGCAGAGCCAGGTGGCCCCACGATGATCTTACACTACCCAAGCGGCCACAAACCCCGCATTTGGTCCTTAGCTCACACTGCGGCAGCCAGCGCTGTCGAAAATGCTCCCTCAACTCCGCCCAGGGCACCAAGTCCAGAGTGCCACATGATTCCCAGACAGCCCAGTTCTATCAGGCGACTCCTGATCCCCAGAGACTCCGAAGGTGAAGAGGATTCTCATGCAGCCAAAGCTTTTGGAAACTCCACATTCGCCCTGCAGGGGTTGCCACTGAACTGTGCACCATACCCGAGGCTGAGAGAGCCTGAAGTGCGGTTCCAGTACCCATCTGGAGCAGAAGGTAGTAGGACCCCAGTGGCGCTGAGAGTGCTTGTCCAAAAGATACCCACCCATCACCTTCCCCAGGACTGTCCACCACATTCTTAATTTCCCTAAAATCACAAAATCTTTGAAAAGATGGGCAGTCTGGCTCTGTGCAACTGTCCTGTAAGTTGCACCAGGCATGCAGGTCCCTCCCCTTGTCCCCTGCCTGTCTGCCCTTTTGTACTGCTCTCTGCTTGGCTGGTAGCAAGCATGTGCTGGAGTTGCTCTGGCTTTGGGACCTGTCTCAGGGAGTGGACCATGCATACTGTGGACTAGTGGTCAGTGCATTGGTCCTTCTGGCTCACAAAGAGACCTGGGCAGCACAGATAGACTCTGCATTTTACAACTTGGAAAGCTAAGGATCCAACTGTCCCCGGGGATACTCCCTTTAAAGGACACCCCCAACATGGCAAGACATTTAATGAGGACACCCATTAAATAAATTTAATAAATTTAATAAATAAAAATTAATTTAATAAAGGGGACACCCTTCCTCTGATATACCTCTGATGAAGGCCTGGAGAAAGGAAACTTTCCCTCTACAAAGGGACATTCCCTAAGCACTAGACAGCTTCCAACAATTACCAGTGTCAGATTCTGGTCTTTGTAGTAATTTCTCTCAGCATTAGCTCTTGGCTTAGAAAATTGGGTTACATTGTTATGTGAATTTACACATAACGGGTTCAACTCCGACAAGCAAATTGCCTCTAGACCTTGGCTTCCCTTGGGCTGGGACACAAACTGACCTCTGATGTGCTAGAAATTATGGCCAAGTGGCCTTCGGGTTTTAATCAGGCTTTCCTCTCTCAGCAGGTTAGTGCAACAGCTGCGGTTTGCAGAAGACTTTTGGAAACGGCTGCTTCCAGATCCACCTTCATATTAAGAAGTTTCCAGGCCTTGGCAGGGACTGGGAGCTCTCACTTTGCCTATGACAAACACACAGAACCATCCTAACAGCTGTCCTTGCACGAAGGACTGGGGCTGGCCAGCAGACACACACCTCATCAGACTTGGAGGAGAGATGGTGGGAGACCTTAGGGGGAAAGCCCTGTGTATGCTCACAGGGTACTTTCACCAAGTCTCTCTTCCTCCTACAGATGGCGGTTCTCAGCAGCATCTCCTCCTGCTCACCCACCCCTGCCCAGCCCAATCACTGTGTAACTTTCTTGCTGAAATGATCTCCAAGGACTGTCTGTGTCTCCTTCTTCTTCCCCAGCTATACCTTCAAAAATAACTTATCTGAACCCAAGGTGTGTAGCCTATCAATGCCAGGAACCCTGGGAGAGGTCTGGCACAGCTCCGAACTGCCGTGAAGGCTTCTGGGAGCAGGGTCTTGGGCTGCAGACCTCAGTCCTGTTAATCATAGAGAGAGAAATGGAGGAAGCCACACATAATGCCCAGGATACAGTGACACCTCCCACCCCTGAACTGAACAAGCCAGTGGCTGAACAGCAGGGTGACATCAGAATATTTGTTGAGGAGCAACGTTTGTTCCTTGGTGGGACTGGGGCTGTAAACCTGTGTGCTAGGGACCCATGAAAGGAAACCTGACAGTCCCTTAGGCCACAGCTTCCCTAACACACATCAATGAAGAAGGCAGTTTGGTGGGGCGGGAAGAGACCACAGAGGGCATATTTTCTACTTAATCTTAAGTGCCAGGCCCTTCCAGTACAGACCAGCCAATGGGAGGTGGGCATCAGGGCAGGGCTTTGCCCCCTTGTCCCTTTGTGAGTCTGTCCGAGCAGGAGTAGGGTGAGGGGTCTGAAGATGCCCACAGGATACAGGATGAGGCTGCCTGGGCCTGGGTCCCAGCTCTAGAAAACCTCAACCTCCACCAAGGAGCAAACTCACACCTTCCTACCTAGGTAATGAGACAGGCAGAGGCCTGGAGGGAGTCTGGAAAGTCATGGCGGTTAAGAGGGAGAGTTGGTGTGAATTTGAGAAAGTCACTCTGAAGGTAGTCTCCAGGGCTGGACCCCTCATCCGTGAGGCCCTGTTGGTTGACACCCTCCAGGTGGTGGAAAGGAAGCATCCTCACCCAGGTGGGGTGAGTGGTGGCACACATCTTCAATCTCAGCATCAGAAGGCAGAGGCAGGCTGACCTCTGTGAATTCAAGGCCAGCCTGGTTTACAGATGGAGTTTCAGGATAGCTGGGGCTACACAGAGAAACACTGTCTCAAAAGAAATAATAATAATAATAATTAATAATAATAATAAAATAATTTTTTAAAAAACCCACGAGCTTCCTCAAATGAGGAAACTGAAGTCCAAGAAGAAAGCCAGAATATCGCAGACCTGTGCTTTGATTGATCCTAGCTTTCTGCTCCAAGCCAAAGCTCTCTTCTGGTCCCCACCTCTATCGCTTCAGGAAGCGGCCTCCCTACTGTTTGGTTCTTAAGCAACAGCTGGTCCCATCCCACCCCACTCCACCCCCAAGCTTCCCCAGGGACTTTGCAAGTCGCCCTCGCTGACCTGAGGCTTAGGGTCCTGAAAATTAAACTGCGAAAAGATAAACATTATTTCCAGTCGGCTTTGCAGGATTAACGCTTGTAATAAAGAGCATTAGCTGAAGGTTTCTTTCAAGGCACTCTCCACCATACCCCCTCCTTGGTCCAGGTAGACACCTCACCCCTCCCCAGGCGGCTGCAGGGGAGGCTGCTAATACTTCTTGTTGGATCTAGTCAGTTAGAGGAGGGTGGAGGGGTCTTTCCTCACCGAGTGAGCATTCCGAAGCCCAAACTGCGGTTGAGAGAGAGACTGCTAAGTCCAAGGTCAGAACAGGTCTTTATCTCCATCTAGGTGCAGTGAATGCTGAGAAAGGGGACGCTGGAATGAAGTTCCTTAGGCCTCCTTCAGATGCGCAAGGTCTCCTCCAAAGCTAATGGTGACCCCACAGCCTGAGAATGGCACGTCTGAGCCAGCGATTATCCCATCCTCAGGCCCCCAGCCACAATCTGTTCCCACTACCTCTGCCTACGCTGAGCGCCTCGCGCAAATCTCCACTATAATCTCCCAGAATCATATTTTGAATACACTTTTGATTAAATGTAATGGTGGGGGCGGGGCCACTGGAGCCTGCTGGTATCCCCCCCCCCCCCAGCTGGCTGTCGTTCAAAGTTCTTCAGGGGAGGTATCCATCTGATGACGTGATCTCAGACCTCCAAAGTCCATGGGTGGGTGGCCAAAATGCTCCTCCGTTTTTCCTGGGTGGCGCCAGGGGCTAGCCTGGAAAGGATGGTGGAAGTTAAATATGACGTCAGGATCTCTTCCGTGTGTTTGTTCCCTCGTGAGGCAGATATCATTTTATAAGCCATGAGCACACTAGGTGTGCCTGCATTTGCTTGACCTGAAGTTATGCCACCTTGTAAGCGGTCACCAAACATCTGGAGCCTTTATCCTGTGCCAGGTTCAGTGTCTTGTGTCTTAATCTATTTGAACGTAATCACAGAACACTCTGGGCTAGGGGACTGGTAAACAGAGTAAATTTATTCCTCCTAGTTCCAGAGAGTTCAAGCTTAAGCCCAAGGTCAGAGAGTTCAAGCCCAATCTATCAGTGAGAATTGTTTCAGGTTTCTAGGCCATGTTTTGTATTGTATCTTCAGATGGTAGAAGACTTATTCGGAAGGTGTTTTGTTTTGTTTTGTTATTTTGTTTTGTTTTGTAAAATCTCTAAGTGGTTCAGGAGTTCAGAGGACACTAATATCAGTATCCCATCACTTTCAATGCTGTCATATTGGGAGGTAGGCTTCAGCATATACATTTAGGGTTGGGCACAAATACAATCTTACCATATTCTTTAAATGTGTGGATTGATATACATATGTATACACATATATGAGCATATATATATATATATATATATATATATATATATATATATACACATACATATATAAACACACATATATACATATACACAAAGGAGCAATGTTCTGTTTCTCAGTATGCTGATCTAATGAAATGGGCTAATGAAGGTTAGATAGCTCTAGGTCAGGCATCTGGCTACTGGGTAAAGAAGTCATACTCTTAGTAAGATAGAGGTCTCCCACTAATGCATTCTATCATTTTATATTTCTTTTATTCAATTATTAAGAACATGGGTTTCATAGAGTTCATGAACCTATTATTTTGTGCTCTGGAAGAGGTTGCCCTTTTTCTCCTTAGGAATGTCCAGTGGGAAAGGGCTTCTGGGTTCATCCTGGACCACACTACATCCTGAGAGCAAGCATCTTTTGTTTATCCCACTGCTTGTACTTCCCTGGAACTTGCTGTAACAGACACCACTGGTCAGTGTGGATCAAATTCAGCTTGTAACTGGAGATTCACACATGATGTAGTAGATTAGAATACGTGTCCATTTTTAAAATGTCAAAGGTGGTGTGAGGGATTCCTGGTGGCTAAAACTCAAGTGGCCAGACTCTCAGCAGTATCAAGGCATAGGGCACATGAGGCTAGCCTAGAGTGAATTCTTTCCCAGCATGAGGTGAAGGTCAGGCTAGCACCCAGATGTTTCCTGATCCTAATTCACACTGGAATACTAGAAAGTTCTTTCTGCTTGGACCAAACTGCCCCTTACGACTAGATTTGTTCCCAGAACTTTTGGTGATTAATTTTTTTCTCTTACTTTCCATGCATCCCTCTTGCATGTGGGCTGTGCCGCCCTTACTCAGTGGTCAGAATAGGTAGTGAATCCCACTAGGCATCTCCCAATGATGGGAGCAGAGGAACATCCTTTTCTTCAAAAGTTAAATTATGCAGATGGCAAAAGACTGTTTTTGATCCTCCAGGATCTTTCTCACTTCTGAAAGCTTAGAAGGAGAACACAGAATCATAATTACAGAGCCTGGGAGAGCTGGGGGAAGAAGGAGATAGAGAGAAGATGGCTAAAGGAACTGGCGTGTACTTGGACAGGAGGAGCAGTTTCTCATGTTCTATTGATAGAGGCATCGCCTGTCAATTAGAAAAACAAAAACCTATGGCCTACAGGAAATGGTAGAATAGAAGGTGGGACATCCAGGGTGGGGGGCAGAAAGAACTCTGGGATAGAGGCAGCCAAGGGAGATGTGGCCAGGATGCATGAGACCTGAGCACAGGTAATCAGCCACAGGACAGAATGTAGATTAAAATAAATGTGATAATTTTCATTATGATCTAAAAAGAAGAAAACCTAGCTATGTGGTCAGTAGTACATTGTAAATATATATTTTGAGTCTGAGTCTTATTTCTGGGAGCATAAGGCTGGGAGGAAGAACTGGACTTAATTTCTACAGTCTATTGCACAATAGGATAACCATGCTTAACATTAATTAATTTTTTGTTTTAAACTAGCTAGTGAGGGAGACTGTGAAAGGTCCAAGAGAAAGACATGATGAGTATTTGAGGTGATGTATAGGACACACTCCTTGGTCTTATCCTTACACATCTTATGCTCTACTGAGATGCCATGTGGTTCCCATGAGTATACCCCACACCATTGCTATCTCAGTTAACAATCAAGCATAAACGTCACTCCATGTAATGTTACTCATACCCAGCCCTTATCACCAGTGGTATTATTTATCCTTTAGTAAATTAATCTGGATTATTGTAGAGCAGTGCTGTGATATGAATGGGTCCCCAAACGTTTATCTACTAAAATCTGATTCCCTGGGGCTGGAGAGATGATTTAGGAATTAAGGGCACTTACTGTTCAATCATGGGGACTGGAGTTTAGATCCCAGCTCACAAATAACAAGTCTGGCAGTTCAATACATGTCTGTAACTTGAGCTCTGAGGAGCAGAGGCAAGGAGAGCACTGGGGTTTGCTGGCTCCCAGTCTGGCAGAGAAAGCCTGGGAACCTGGTTCAGGGAAAGATCTTGCCTCAAAAGAAGAGGTGGAGAGTGTCAAAGGAGGATGCCTATCACCCTCTTGTGACCTCTATAATCAAGCACCCCCCATGAACCCTCACATATACATGTAAACAGACAAACAAACAAATCTGAAAAGGATACTTGAAAATAGAGTCCCTTAAGTCAAGAGTGTTATTTGGAAGCCTGTGAAAGTCCTTAGAGTTAGAAGGGGTGGGTAAGGTGCCAGGGTGGCATTTGTGGCTTTAGAAGAAGAGGCAAGGAGCTTGCTCTCTCTCTTGCTCTTACCAGCTGTGAGACAATGCTTCAAGAAGCTCTTACTAGATGTCAAGCACATCTAAGTACTGTTCTCTTGGACTCCCAGACTTCAGGGCTGTAACCCAAATAAGGATTTATTATTACTTTTAAATTAATGACAGTGGGGAGGGACATGATAATGATACTGAGGATATAGTCATGTTCTCAACCTTGACGGTGGATAAAGTCAACCAGGAAGGTATTCATTTTTGTTTAGTCATCATTTTAATGTTATTAGCAGTACCTAGGTTGAAATCTAGAATCCTCAAACAGTACCCCTACAGTGTATACACACACACACACACACACACACACACACGGAGAGAGAGGAAGAGAGAGAGAGAGAGAGAGAGAGAGAGAGAGAGAGAGAGAGAGAGAAAGCAGGTGTAGGGTGTGGTCCTCTGCTCACTGGATCAAAGTCTGAGGTCCAAAGAGGACTCTGGTCCTACCCTGCTCACAGCTCTTCACATGACCATAGCTGAGTTTCCAGAGCAACAGTGACCTTGATTAGAGGGTGCAAGGCCCATTTTCAGAAGTCCCTGAGTATCAATCCCACCACATCCTATTGGTCAAACTGTGCAGGAGGAGGAGGTGAATGTGACATCACCATTTCACTGCAAGAGTAGCAAAATAGCCCTCTTTACCCAATTACATCACAGGGTAGTGCCGATGAAAGGTGAGACTCGGATACCTTTTCAAGCTTAGTTCTCCCATGCAGTGAACCAACATATTGTGCCTTGGACAACAGAAGTTGGTTTTTCTCACAGCTCTTGAATCAGCAAAGTCCAAAAATCAAGGGACCAGATGAGTCTCTTTCTGTCTAGGCTCCCTTCCTGGCTTGCAACTATTGCTTGTCATTACGAGATCCTATAGAGAGGTGGCTCAGCCCCTTTGCTCTTCTGACAGGGACAAAACCTTATCAGATCAGCAGTCCCTTATAACCCTTGTCATCTCTTCATGAGTTTTGTCACTAAATACAGTCATCGGGGAGGTTCAACAGGTAAACTGAGGGGACACCAACATTCGGTCCTTGCTAGACTTTAACCCAGAACCCATCATGAAAAGCATCATCAGGAATGAGCTCCTTGAGCCAGCTGGCCCTGGCACACAGAGTCTAGTTGAGGCAGGGAATTTGCCTCATCCATATATTCCCATTAATGTCCTGGTCTGGCTAGCACTGGGTCCGGTCCCTTGGGTGTGGCACCAGAGAGCAAAGATGTGCATTCAAGCATCACATGATTTCATGAAAACCCTCTACTCCGTGAGTGAGGAAACAGATACTTAAATAAGTCATTTGTCCAGGATGCAACAGCCAGGACATAACAGAACACTAATGCTAAGTGGGCTACAAAGAATGGGGTGTAACTCAATGGTGGGGTGCTTCCTTTGCATGCTTAAGACCCTGGGTTAAAATACACGGAAATGTAAAGATAAGGTAGTAAAGGTGAGAAAAGTTAGGGAACAAACCAAGTTCACCCCAAAATCATCCCTTATAGCAAGATGGAGTATGGCATTCACATGTATGCCTATGCAAAGGTCAAAGGGCAACCTTGGGTGCCATTCCTCAAGAACCATCCACCTTAGTTTTTGAGACAGTCTCTCTCATTGAGACCTGGAGCTCACTAGGTTGGCTGGTCGCTGCTTGCCTACCACCGGATACTACCCTCCACCCTGCCTTTGGTCTTTTACATAGACATTAGGGATGGGACTCAGGTCCCCATGTTTTCATGGCAAGCACTTTCCCGATTTAATTATCCCCTTTGTCCCAAAAGCATAGCTTTTAGGACCAGACAACTTGGGTTTGAAGCTTAGTTCTATCACTGCTGTGCAACCTCAGGCAAATCACCTGACCTCTCTGGACCTCAATGCCTTCCTTCACCTCTGGAATGGGAGTAATAACAATACCTGCCTCATAAGACTGCTGTGAGGATTAAACATCTACCATGTAAAGTCCCGGGACTGTATGTGGTCTGCAGTCAATATTCAAGCAGAGAGCAGCTGTGACAGCTCCCCTAACTCCTATCGCAGCTGTCCCTGCCAATACCTGGAATCTCTGCTGTGTCCATGCAACTCATTATGCCAAGTGGGTGTCTCAGCCAAATGTGTCCCTCTCACCTAGAGCAAAGACATGGGGTCATTCACTCGGGTGTCCACTTAGGGAGAGACCTCACCAAGCTGGTTTTATGAATCCCTCACATTTCCCCTTAGTGAGATTAATGGCACCAACTGCCCACGGTCAGTCCTTCTGTGGTCACGGCTAATGACTTCAACCCTCAACACGTTTCCTCTGCATTTGCTTCAGAAAATCATTCCGAACAGCAGGACGGTTTTAATAGCCACTTGGTACTAATGAAGCCTTTTAAGTGCGTAAAGAGAATCTCTAAGTAGCAAGCAGGCGGCACGAGGACTAGGGACAACAGCTATTGACATTGACTGCACCATGCAAGGTCAGAATGCCACTGCACTTGGAGACTGTCCCTTGGTCTACCCTGGGGGGACACTTTTGCTTCCCATTGTCCTCCAGGCACCCCTGGGAGCCCTGTTTCTTGTAGGCTATGTGTGCATTTCAGAGCTCAACAGTTCAGGACGTGTTTTATTTCACTTTCAAGATTTAGGCCGTGTGCAAATGTGAGCTGCCTTGACTCAGTGTTTTGTGAGTGTGCTCACTTTTGCATCTTTAAATGTTTCCAGAGTAGTTGGACATGTCTCCTGGCATCTTCCTATTTATGTGCACTCACCACTCAGAGCCAGCTCATCCTAACACACTGATGACCATGATCCCGAAGGTGGGTGAGTATGTGGATGAGGGCACACGCCAAGCTGGTTCCTGCTCTTGCCTCATAACCATATAGTTCTAGATTATGGGGAGCAAGTCCCTGCATCAGACAGCTACCTTCCCTTTCCTTTCCTTTCCTTTCCTTTCCTTTCCTTTCCTTTCCTTTCCTTTCCTTTCCTTTCCTTTCCTTTCCTTTCCTTTCCTTTCCCTTCTTTCCTTTCCCTTTCCTTTCCCTTTCCTTTCCCTTTCCTTTCCCTTCCTTTTCCCTTCCCTTCCCTTCCCTTCCCTTTTCCCTTTCCTTTCCCTTCCTTTTCCCTTCCCTTCCCTTCCCTTCCCTTTTCCCTTCCCTTCCCTTCCCTTCCCTTCCCTTCCCTTCCCTTCCCTTCCCTTCCCTTCCCTTCCTCTTCTTTCTTTCTTTCTTTCTTTCTTTCTTTCTTTCTTTCTTTCTTTCTTTCTTTCTTCTGTCTTTATGATGGTCTTTCTTTCTCTCTTACTAATGTTTTATTGATTCTTTGAGAATTTCATGCATATTTCATAGAATTCTTTCTCCTCCTTCCAGAATCTCTCCCTTCTTCCTATCCACTTAATTTCATTCTCTCTCTCTCAAAAAAGAAAAAAACGAAATAAACACACACACACACACACACACACACACACACACACACACACACACACACTAACCATGGGCTCCAACTGATGGCTGACTACTCCTAAGCACAGGGCGTTCCCTGGAGTGTAAGGTCATGTACTGATGTCACTCCATTGAAGAAAGATGATTTTTCTTCTCCCAGCATCTACCAACATCTGTCTTGGATGGGGTAGGGAATTGTGCCCACTTTTCCCTTCTGTGCTGGGATTGTGTCTGGCTTGAGTCTGTGCAGGTCTTGTACATGCTGCTACGGTCTGAGGAGTTCATGTGTGCATCTGCCTTACTGTGTCTAAAAACAATGATCCCTTGAAGTCACCTACCACATCTGGGTTTTGTAATCTTTCTGCCTCTTCTCCCACACAAACCCTCTTAAGCCTCAAGGGACCCTCAAATATTATTTGAGCTCTTGTTTCTTCCAAGGTCAAATTGAATAAAACTCAATGCTGGTCAGCAGGATGTATTCGGCTCAGAGATGACACTCACAATCAACTACTAACTTTCCTGCTACTAACTCTTCCAGGTAAGGTTGGGTTCCCTGGAGAGGTGACAAGCAGCTACTGATGTCATCCATGATATGGCAGGCTCTATTCCATACAGTATGGTCTCACCTCTACCTCTAATGGGCCATTCATTTGATGCTGGAATCTGGGCATGTGCTGATCATCACCAACAGAGGCACTGTTGGGGTGACCCAACACCACCCAGGCCGCATCCTCTCCACAGGAACACTGCCTTCCTTTTCAGTAAAGCTTTTCTCTAACCCAAGCTGTCACCTCCCGTGGACTCAGATCTGGTACTGGGAATCGACCATTTTATGTAATTCTTGACTCTTCATCTCTGACTCTTTCCAGGAATAATCCAACCTTTCGTTTCTAGTGATGACTTAGGCTGGGATGGAGTTGCAAGTGAGGATCTCACAGGGATGAGCAGTGCCGAAGGTTGCTCGGGGGACTTTCACTAACCAAGAAGCAAGGGGAAGAAATACATGGGAGAGAAGTGGAGAGAAACCCAGACTGGATCAAGAGCACGAAATCAGGATGTGAAGACGGATGTCGCTTAGAGAAAGTGGCTTACCAGCTCAGAGCCACCAGGCTGTAGAGTGAACATGTTTGGAAACTTGCAGAATTTAAGTCCCTTAATGAAGGATATTTGGGAACTTGCTTCAGTGCACAATGCACAGGGCACAGAAACGTAGAGAGTACTGTTGCTGCATTTTTTACAAAACAGGAAGCTCAAGCATCCCTTCGACCTGAAGCTTACACACCTCATCTGGGATACAGCTGGCATCAGCAGTGGGAGACGGAAGCAGCCTCACACCAACCAACCAACCAACGGAGCTGTCCCCACACCAACCAACCAACCAACGGAGCTGTCCCCACACCAACCTCAACTAGTTCTCAGCTACTTTACAGCCCCATCCCACAACTGTGACATCTGACACATGACACTTGACCTTTCTGTCGGGTGCCATTAAATGGCCTGCAGTTAAAATGTTAATTATCATTAATCATCTTTTATGAAATGCCTTTGACAATCCATAAATCCAGAAAGAATGGCCTCATTCACGCATCTGTCAGTCCACAGAATACTGACAGGGGAGATGGCTATGTGCACGGATCTTTCTGGAGATATAAGTTACAAAGGAAAGAAATTAGTACTTGCAGGTAGACATCAGTACTGGAAAGTGACCCATGAGGAAAGAAAGAGGAGAGGAAGGAGACTGGGGTACAGAGAGTCCTGTCTGCCCACTGTGTCTCCTGTGCAAAAATTGAAGTAAATGTCACTGTTGTCAAAAAACAATACCAGTCATTTTTTGCATGTTATTATTTATGTAGAATTGCTTTCTTAAGTGGCTATTACAAAATGGCATATCATTATGACTGCCTTCATGACCAGCACGAGGCACACCCCCAAAACATCCCTGCGGGAAGAGCAAATAAATGAAGAGGGAGACAGGAAGCCAGAGAAGGACCAGAGAGGAAGGGCTGGAGCAAAAGCGGTACAGAGGAGAGTCAGAGACAGCCAAGTGGGAAGAGCCTCAACTCCTGTCCCAGAATTCAAGATGCCTCCCTTGGTTGTTCCATGACTATTTCTTGAGGTACAGTGAACTGCAATTGCCTCTCTTGCTTTTCTTCAAACAAACAAACAAACAAACAAAAACTCACAAACAGAAAAAACCCTCTAAAATGCTATAAAGATTATTCAAAGTTGATGTAGTTTTAGAAACTTCAAGCATGAGTATTTTGGGGTACACTGGGACCTCCCTCTTTTTAATCAGTTTTAAAAGTAAATTTTATATCACTATACACGTGGATAGAGGTGGGTGTCAAGGTCTCATGACAAAGAGGGAATGTTGGTTATCCTGGGAGAATGGTAGTTTATCCCCAGAAAATGGCATCACATTTTAGGAGTTCTTGTTTATGTGTTTCTATCTTTCCAGATTTTCTAAAAGACTGTGTTTATAATAAAAACATATAAAATATCTCTGCACGTGTTTCTCTGCCTCTGCTCGCGCTCCCCCCCCCCGTCCCCCCGAGTGTGTGTGTGACTGTGTATGAAAGTGAAAATAATTACAGATGGCTGGTAGTTCCGGCCGAGGCTGTCCTATTAAGCAGCTGATAGGATGTAGCCTATTGTATGGAGTTCATACTTTGGATACTGCAAATCCTCTGTTAGGAGCGTCATGACTGTGCTGTCAGGCTTCACAGCTGTGGACCGCTCCCTCTTCGTGACCAAATGCTGGGATAACCTGAAGACATGTTAGAAAAATTCCCAAATAAGGATACAATAAAATGAAAAGGATTTCTGGGAGATCCACACACTAGTTTAAGGAACCCCTTAAACTTCTTAATGGTCTGCAGAACTGTGCACCATACACACGTAGACAGTGTTCCGGAAGAGGGCACCCTGAGTCTTCATCAGACCCTTAACAAGAGAGCTCAGAGGTGTGTCTTTCTAATAGATAAACATTCCTCAAAGCTGCACTCCAAACACAGGTGTGCTCATTTACAGATTGTGTGCGTGTCCTATGGTATATTAACAACATGGACTTACATGAAACATTTACTTAAAAGCCAGAAAACAAGGAAGTCCAGTGTATCCATCTCATATCCCAAAGGATCATATCCAACTCCCCTGTGCTAGCCCGCTAGAATAAATAAGAAGCTGCTCTCACCAATCTCCATAGCCAACATAGCCCCCTTGTTGGGATGTCAAATTCCATGAACAGAAAATAAGAACCCCAGGGTCAAAAAAAACAGCAAGTCTATAAAACACTTCCTGGCCTCCTGGAGACACAGACAGACTTCCTCCTGGCAGAGTTTTCCTAGAACCTGCTGCTTGCTGGCTCCTGTACTGGGGGCGGGGGGTGAAGCCCAAGCTAGGCTTTCCCTATAAACAGCAGTAGCTTTCCTCTTAGGGTTCAGTAGAGCAAGCAGATGGGCCCTCAGTAAGGAATGCATTCAGATCTCATTCCCTATAGTGATCCTGGGCCTCACCTCTCTGGCATATGCTGTGTCCTTGTTAATTTCGGAACATCAGGGGACACTTACAATTTTCTGTCATCCTCCATTCATCATCGCTAAATTCAAATGGGCGAACAAATTTCCAGAAAAGGCTAATTTACACTTACCTGGCTTTTCTCACTGGGCATTTGCAGGGCTTCTTATCCCCAGAGACTCTGTCACTCACAACCCTCCCAGGGCAAGAGAGGAATACAATCTGGATTATATTGTCCTTCACTTAGTCACCTTTGTGGTTTTATTGCTTTCAAATCTTTAATATGAATCCTTACACAGGCTTCACAGAGAAGGGAACTGTTATGGTTCCAGGGAGTGGCACTATTAGAAGGTGTGGCCTTTGTGGAATAGGTGTGTTACTGTGGGTGTGGGTTTTAAGACCCTCATCCTAGCTACCTGGGAGCCAGTATTCTGCTACCAGCTTTCAGATGATGTAGAACCCTTAGCCCCTCTGTCACCATGTCTGCCCATATGCTGCCATGTTCTTGCCTTGATGATAATGGACTGCACCTCTGAACCTGGAAGCCAGCCCCAATT
This sequence comes from Mus minutoides, assembly GCA_902729485.2. Taxonomy (NCBI): domain Eukaryota; kingdom Metazoa; phylum Chordata; class Mammalia; order Rodentia; family Muridae; genus Mus; species Mus minutoides. Next base: position 4,841,658 of record LR749497.1, read on the forward strand.
AAATGTTGTTTTGATAAGAGTTGCCTTGGTCATGGTGTCAGTTCACAGCAGTAAAACCATAACTAAGACAGGAACTTATAAAACAGCCTGCTTGGTAACACTGTTGCAGAAGTCCTACATAAATGCTAAGAAGTTGAGTCCAGTGAATACAGAGAAACAAGGGCAGGAGGGGCCTCAGGAGCAGAAATCATCTGGAAAAAATATTAATTGCAGACAGCCTTCACTTATATAGATTTTTACTTAAAAGTGTTTAAATATTTAAACATGTATGTGATGGTTGATATTGTCAACTTGATAGGATCTACAATCACCTAGGAGACCAGCCCCTAAGGCACTCATGGGAAGGGTTGTCTAGATTAGATTATCTTCCAAGCATGCCTGTGAGGATTGCCTAGATGAGGGTAATAGGAGTGGGAAGATACACATGAATGGTGGGTGACACCATCCCATGGGGTGAGACCCTGGACTAAATAGGAGAAAGTGGGCCCAACGCATGCATCCATCGCCCCTGCTTCCGGACCGCAGACTGGGTAACCAACTGCCTCGAATTCTGGCTGCTGTGCCTTCCGGGCCATCATGGACTGTGCTCCCTTTTAACTGTGAGCCAAAATAAGACTTTCTCTCTCAGATTGTTTTCGTCAGGCATTTTATCGCAGCAACAAGGAAAGTAGCCCGGAGCAATGTGGTTTTGACAATAAATTAGCTAAGTTAATAAATAATTATTGTAGATGTGTTTATAAGGTAGAAACCGTTTGTATCAAATGTTTAGAAAGCATTAAATCGTTTTGTGTGGGGCATCTCAGGGACTCTAGCAAAGCTCTTTCAGATGGCCCCAAGGAGTAAGACACCATGCCCTGTAGCCGATGGAAACGTTGGTTTCAGGCAGCTTTTCCCTTCCAGAGAGGTCCTTGTCCCAAAGTTAGTCTAACCAGAGGCAACTGCAACAATTGGCTGGCCACATTGCCCCATTTGGGACATCTCTGAAAACTCACCTTTCCTTACCTCCAGCTTCCTGTGCAACCAGTTTAGTACCCTACACACATCACAACTCAACTTGCCCGCGCCCCCCCCCCAAGTCCAGATCTTCTTGGTGCCCTTTGGACAAGTCAAAGGGTTATATTATTCAAACATGGAGGCTGAGTGGGCTTTGCAGCCATCCATGTGACTTTGGGCCCCCAAAGCAAAATGATTGACTCCCGAGTGCCGCAATCAGGAGGCTCATCTCTTCTCTCCACCCTCACTTCCTCCAACAGTCATGGAGAGCCATCTGTCTGGGTGGTTTGTAGCGGGCTTCCTCGAGGAGCTCCAGGGACCCTGGAGGAGCTTCACCATCATTCACAAAGGAGCTGGTATATTTTCCTCTTCTAAGATAGTTTGGAAGTATTCCATCTTTACTTGAAAAATTATCTTTAACTGAACAAATAATACATGAATAGTCTTTTAATTTTAAAATAAAAACAACTCTAAAGCCAATATATGCTGCATAAAACTGGTTCATAGCATGGATAAACACCCAAATCTCAGAGATTAATACAGCAAAGATCTATTCTTTGCTCTTGTCTTATGTTCCCAAGCTTTCCTGCTCTCTCCTAAGGACAGGTCCGAAGCCTTATTCTTTGGATCTAGATCCCAGTACTGCACCCGCAGCTTTCTAGGTCCCAGGAAAAGGAGAAAGGACAAAGGGTTGCCTACGCAAGTGAGTCAGGCCAGAAACTGGACCGTCCCTCTTGCTCATTTTTATTGGCCAGAATTTAACCACATGACCTCCATTAGTTGCAAGGGAGGCTGGGAAACGCTGTATTGTGTGGACTCAATCCGCAAGATTCTCCTTGACCAGCTGTACCCTAAGGCGAGAGTTTGGAGTGTATTTCCCACTTTCATCAACTGAGTGTGTTACATTCAAATCTTTCCTTTTCGTCCCTTAATTTTGTAGATGTCTACACAAATATTTCTGGGAGAAAAACACCAAAACTAGCCATCTCTACATATTTGTAGAAAATTTTATTCGAGTTTTTTTTGTTTTTTTTTTTGTTTGTTTGTTTTTTCGAGACAGGGTTTCTCTGTGTAGCCCTGGCTGTCCTGGAACTCACTTTGTAGACCAGGCTGGCCTCGAACTCAGAAATCCGCCTGCCTCTGCCTCCCGAGTGCTGGGATTAAAGGCGTGCAATCGAGGAGCAAGGAAGTTGAAAACTCTCAACTGCTGCCCAAGGGAAGGCGGATTGGAGGGAGAGGTGGGAAAAGCCACACCATGGAAGTGGACGTGGGCCTGGCAGACAAGCAGTGGTTTGGCCAGGAGGGAAGTGTCAGCAGAAGAGGAAGGAGGCACAACCTGTTAACAGGGAAAGCCTGATGTTTTAAGAAAGGCAGCTTTGGGGGCTGGTGAGATGGCTCAGCGGGTAAGAGCACCGACTGCTCTTCCGAAGTGATGAGTTCAAATCCCAGCAACCACATGGTGGCTTACAACCACCCGTAATGAGATCTGATGCCCTCCTCTGGTGCGTCTGATGTCAGCTACAACGCACTTATGAAGAATAATAATAAACGAATCCTTGGGCCGGAGAGACCAACCGGAGTGAGCGGCCGACCAGAGAGCGAGCAGGGCCGACTGGAGCGAGAGGGGCCGAATGGGGATGGCTGGAGCGAGCGGAGCCGGCCAGAGCGAGTGGGGTCGATCGGAGCGAGCGGGGTTGACCTGAACAAGGGAAGAAAGAAAAAAAAAGAAAGGCAGCTTTGAAAAAAAACAGAAAGGAAAAAGGAAGAAAAATGTATACTTTCCTGAGTAATTCAGAAAATGAGCAGACTTACCACCCTGCTTACGGCTGCAGCGCATAAGCTTCTGCACTGTGGGAGCAGAGGATTCGGGGAAGGAAAAGTACACCATCTCGTTAAAGAACTAATTATTCCACCCGACTCTTTAGTATGGGTAAGATGAACTGCCTTTCTAGGAGCAGTTCCTTAACCAAAGTGATTGAGGCGGCCCAGTACAGATATCTTATATAGATGTCAAAATGTGTGTGGCATACATTTAACCTGAGCTTGGTATCACATTCATAGCCTTTAGACCAATTTATGCTCGAAAAAGTCTTAGAAAGCTAGCTGCCGCCTTGGTAATATATGTTTATGTATTACAATAAATTCTGATAAAGCTAGGTGATTTTTAAAAATTCTTTGTTTTGGCTGTTTGGTTGGTTTCATATTGGATGGTATAGTTTTTTTATATTTAGGTATTTAGGGGTAGGGTCAAAAGACCAAATAGGCGATTGTTTGAACCATGAGGCACAGGCAGAAATCATCAATTGCAGAAATCATCAATCTCCCTTCACTGATTCCTGAAAACAAGGTGCTGTGTGGAGGACAAGAAGTGGTGGCCATGTGTGCTGTGTGTACCTTCAAATTCACCCTGGTGCCTTGGCTTCCATTAGATGTGCAAATGATTCTGCCTGAACTACAGGTTTGCAAACACACTATCCCCTACTCTGTCCCAACGAGAGTAGACTACAATCTGTTCAAGAGTAGGTTATATCAGGTTTGCCCCACATCCCCACCTGCAGCCAGCACCCACAGGGGTTACATAGGAGGAAGTGGCATAAACCTGGTGAGGGACTGGAAGTGTGTCCAACCGATCATGGATTCTTTCGCCTGAAGATTAGGAATAGGAGACATGCTAAGCTCTGGATATTCACCCCTCTTTCTGACCGATGGAGAGAATCCTATGGAGGAGTGTAATATGGAAACCACCTGTTGTGAGCCAGGAGTTAGGAGACCTAGAGTCTAACCCTTTATCACGTTTAGTCCCTAATAGAATATAGCTTACAGCTTCCCTCCCAAGCCTTGGTGAGGTTCCCTAGTACTGTGGCAAATGATCAAAGGCTTGGAAACTTAAGTTTATTCTTTCGTGGCCATGGAAGCAATAATCCCTATCAAGGCACTGGGAGAGTCAGGCTTCTGCAGCCTCTGAGAAGATCTTCCTTTGCCCTCCCAGCTTCCATGGCTCCAGCGTTGGTAGGCTTCTCTCAGCATGATGCCGGTCTCTGTCTTCATGTCTTCTTCAGCTTCTTCTGTCAGCATTGGTCAGATTTAGGGCTCACCTTAAGTCTGGAGTGAGCCCACTTTAGGATCTTCCATTCAGTTGTGTCTGAAGAGATCTTATTTCTATACTCTCCAAACACACTAGAAGGGATTGTGGACCGCACCTGTAACTCCAGCTCTAGGAGATTGAAGGCAGGGAGATCAGGAGCTCAAGGTCATTTTTAGTTTATACAGCCAGATTAAATAGCATCCTGAGCAAATGACATCTCATTTTAACAAAACAAACAAGAAAAGATTTCTAAACTATCCTAGGCTAAAACATAAACAATTGGTTTTGCTTGTTTTGTTTCCTTTTTTTTATATAAAAAAAAAAGCACCCCCAGAGTTGTGAAGAGTCAGCATATGATAATTATATGTATCAGCCAGCTGTAGAAACAGGGTAGATTAGTGCATAGCGCTCAAAGAGAAATGCAATACCTAGGAGCTTGTTTCTTTGTTTGTCTTCAGTTAGCTCTCCCAATAGTCAATGAAGAGGAAAAGGATGAGTTTTGAGCAAACAGGCTACAGTTGGTCTCCTTGTGGTATTTGACATTTGAAGGTATATCTGACTGGAGTCCCAAATCAACCATCAGAGGAAGCATGGACAAAGGATAGCCATGCCCCAAAAGGAAAGTCCCCTAGAAGATCAAGGAATGCTACTTTCATAAATAAAGATTTACACATAAGCCATAGGAGAGAGTTATGAATATAATAACCAGCAAATTCAATGACTGGCGGCACGCAGAAAGATTGATGTCTCCCAGAGAGGACAAGGAAAAGGCCTTGGGCAATATGGACATCTGAGGAAGGTAAAGGATGGACCACCTGCTTGGGAGACACAGCCAAGAAAGTTCTCTGAGGTAGGCAACAGAGATGTGCACTGGCTCAGTGGAGCAAAATACAACAGGCTGAAAAATGTCTGGAAGTGTCAGAGGATGAGGAGGAAAGCTGTGGCGTTAAGCCTGGGAGAGCACTGTCTCTGAGCACTGTCTCTGAGTGGCTCTTGAGATGCTCTCAGCTTTGCTGGCTGTGCAGCCAGAGGACCAGGCTTCTGCGGGTCCCTGACTAGAAACTGCTCTCTCTACAGAGGCAGAACATCCATGGGACTCACTTGATCCACGTGCTCCTCCACGGTGTCCTCATCCTGACTAGAGAAAAGCAGGCACCCTGGGTCAAAGCTTCCTCTGGTTCACTCAAGAGGAAGAAAGACAACTTCCTGCATGGATATTGGAGTACAGGAAACAGGGGACACCACTGAAAGGTTACAGAGGTGTGGGTTCAGGGGGCATGGTATATCACCCACAGAATGGCTGTCTTGGGAACCGTTTACCACGCTTAGCTCAGAGGAGCTGAATAGGGGTTACTAGTGGGAATTGAAGGATGTAGTTGACTGTCTCTGATGAGTTGAGACTGGGTTAGAGGAAGGGACCACTACCAAACCTGCTCACAGGAAGAATGCCAATCTCCTTTCAACAGATAGTTCTTTTTAATAGAAAACCAACCAGCCCTTGGCCATGCAGTCTGTAGAGGTTAGCTATAAAGGACACAGAACAGAGCAAAGAATGGCAGAAAAAGGTTCTGGAGGGGCTGATAGGAGATAGGCAGTGGAGGTGTTCTCAGGAGGAGAAGGTAAAAGAGATGCCAGCTGTCCTAATTCAGAGCAGAAGCCAGGAAAAAAAACACAGAGTACCTGCTAGGAGTTAGGAAGAGAGGAACCCATGCTTTCCAGCCTGAATCCAGAGATACATAACAACAAAGGAGCCTGCTGCCTTATAACATGAGAACTTCAGCCACATGGAAGTTTGGCTTCACATTTTATTTTTAAAAGCCCAGTTTCATTAAGGTGATTATATTTAATACACATAGGTGCATCTCTTTCCCAGGGAGAAAATGAAATCCCAGGAAAGTTTGAGTCAGACAGTCCCAAGAGACATCCCTCTGAGTACCTTTGACAAAGGATAGAGTGTTTGTCTTTGCCAGTGTGTGGAATATTTCGGACTATAATGTGACACGGTAGGCCACTTTGTCACCACCTCCATCTCTGAAGAATAAGAGCTAATTGGAATCCTAGTGCAGTAACAGCCATAAAAGCGAGGCTCTTAGCTGTGATTGAGGGAAGCTGCCACTTTAGCAATTACACTTCCTTCACATGGCAAAGGAAGGAGTCCCTGGCCAAAGGCTTGATCCTTGGCAGGTACTGCTGAAGTGACATCATTGGAGTCTGGAATGATGGCTTGGGAGAAGGCAGCAGTGCTCTGTGAATTCCATGCCTTGCAGCTTGCAAAGTGTTATCACAGTTGTATTGCCCCTGCTCTGGCCTCTTCTACTCTGACCTTTGCCATCCTCTTAAGCCTTCTCTTCCACCAAGTAATCTGGCCTCAGTGAGATACAGCAGAACTTCCTTGGGGCTCTTTAGGAACTATTTCTTTTTCTTTCCTGATAAAAGAAGAGATATGTATTAATCTCTCACCCCTAGAAGCTGGTGTGCCCCGCTTCTGCATAGGGCCTATGAAGCCCCGAGGCCAAGAGATCATGAGGGTCTATGTTGTGAATGAACACTATATGTCCATGTCTCCAGACTTACTCCCTAGTCCCACATAGTCCTGCACTAGGATTCACAGGTAGTAAGCCATTTCCAGTTGTGTTTCTGTTACTTGCTGTTAAATGTGCTCCTCAATGAATGCTTGGTTTTGTTTCTTTCGTATCAGCAACAATTTCAACAGGTGCGAAAGCACACCAAAGTTCAAAATGTGTGATGATACAATAAAAGTGGGAGCTTATCCTTTTATGTCGCGTTGGGAATAAGGTGACAGTGTGGCTGTGATAATCAGCTATCAATTCTTACCCTTCTTGATGTCAGGGTTTTTAAGCGGTGACAGCCAAATGGTCTAGTTTCATATAGCATCTGTTCTCTTAATATTCACCTAGGAATGGCTCTTATTCCTTTGGCCCAGCCCACATTGTTGAGCCTGCATCCACATTCACTCCCAGAGCTCTTAAACCCTTATGGACAGCCTCCAGCTCCCTTTGTCTAAAGGTACATGCTTCCTAGAGTCTACCCTGAGAAGGTACTTACAAATATTCACTATGTACAGATGGCCTCAGAACTAAATTGGTTGGAATTAAGAGAGTTTTTTTCTCACTCTTTCACAGTAAGAAAACAATATGTACTAGTAAAGGCCCTCTGCACTTTGAACTTTGACCTCAGCCTGTGATATTGATGTGCTCTGAGATACTCTTTTGATGCTGATAATGGCTGTGCTGAAACCCATCATCCCAATGGTCAGACACACATCCCTGTGCATTGTGTTCCTTGGCCTGGAAGCCATACGTTAGTTAGATACACAATGCACATTTTTGACCTAAAGTAGTTTCATGTTAGAAGGCATTGTAGGGACACAGCCCATCATAAGACTATGGCCGTCTGTACTCTCTGGTCACTGTCACCTTGATAGCTCAATAGCTGCTTTTCTGCAGGAGCCAGTAAACCAGGCCAAGGTCAGACTAAGTTACTTCAGTGGATTAAATAATTATATAATCTAAAGTTTTGTTTATTATTATTATTATTATTATTATTATTATTATTATTACTTCAGTATCTACCCTAATATTACAGAATTGCTCTCTGAGCACATTTTCCCTCCCAATCTTCTCTCTGAAAGCAGTTCATGAGTCAGATGTAATTAGGCCAGCTCAGCCATAATGTTGGGGAAGGGTCAGTAGGACAATGACCAGAAATCAAATCCAAGATCAGTAGAAAACAGACAAAATTAGAAACAAATACTTACTTTGGAGACGCCAAAGAATTCCCTCTTTAAAGAATTCAGGGGCCAAATCTGGAATGTGGACGGGGTGGTAGACAGAGTAATGTGGTGGTTATGGACAGAGAAACCGTGTCTCTCTACATTCAAAAGCTAAACCACTCCCCTGTCTGCTGTGATGGAGGTCCCAAATGGGAACTTTGGAAGGTGAGTAAGGTTAGGTGATGTCATAAGAAAGGGTCCTCTAAGGCATCAGAGAAGCCCCTCCCACACCCATCGGCTTTCTCTTGACCCTCTCCCTTTCTCTACTACATAAACACACAGCAAGAGGATTGTTTTCTAGAAGCCAGGAAGGAAACTCATAAAACTAATCAGGCTGGTTTTTTGACATCCATTCTCTGGAGCTGTCCCATGGCCACCTATGTTGCGCCATGACACCCCACATTGACTAAAACAGGGATCTTGGTTTTGTTGAAGTTCAGCCAAGCCGCTGGATTCCTAGGCAGGTCTTTTTCTGCTTTATGCTCACGTTCTCATCCAGTAAAAGGCAGGACTTGTTCATATGGCTTAGTGACCCATCTTCTCCTTAGTTACAAGCTAGATTTGTCTCTAAACCAAGCACCTTTGTAACCAGCAGAGGTAGCCAAAGCAGCACAAACCACTTTATTCCAGATATTTGTTTGGGAAAACCTTCTAGAGACAACAAATTTGCCACATCAGAAATAGTTTCCATTATTCTAAAGGCTTTGAGTGCTCCAAGAATGATCAGCATGTTAATATGACATTTACGAATCATCTCAACCCCTCTCTAATTAACTTGTTGTGTGCCTCTTTTAAACCAACAGAATTAGAGGGGAAACACTTATTTGCTCTGTTGCTAAGGAACCATAACCATTTGCATAGTAAAAAAATCATTAGTATAGTTCAGCCGAAATCCTATCTATTTATAACAGCCAGGCTTAAGACAGGAGATCAAAGTCCCAGAATTATGTGTTTCTCTAAGCTTAAATAAGCAGCCCAAAAAACAGCTGTGCAGTTGCTCCATATATAACATAGACTTGCAGGAGGTTCCCTAGCACTCGAGATTGGCGGGAAAGATTGGCGGAAGAAGACATGGACTGTGTAGCTGGTACCCCTGGGGCTTCATCTGATTTGCAGTGCCACATTTACTGCATTGAATTATTCTCCGGGTCACTTGAAAGTATATTTCTTCTATAAATAAATGGACTCACCTGAACTTCTCCTGAGTGGTGCAAAAACCTCTGAATTTGAAGGAAATCTGGTCTCTAGGGCCACCTTCCTGTGCTAGCTGGCAAGATGATATGCTAATGCCATGGTGTCTCTAGGTCTCAGGTCTCCCTCCTGTAGAGGTATCCTCACAGTACTGGTGTTACTGTGTAGAAGAAGACTGAAGCTAAATACTGAAGAACTTTCAAAGAAGTCTGAAAAACCCAGCTTCGATACAGTAAAAAAATAAACAAACAAACAAAAAACCCACAAAACACAAAACAACTTCACTACATTTAAAAATGTAAACTATAGTAATCCAAACAGCGTGGTGCTGACGTTAACACCGGAAGACCAATGCCACAGGTTAGAGATTCCTAAACTGGGGCTGGGAAGGTGACTCTGTACTGAAGAGCACTTCCTGCTCTTCCAGAGCTCCTGACTTTGGTTCCCAGCACCCACCGGGCAGCTCAAAGACCAAAGTAACTTCAGCTCCAGGAGATGTGACACCTTCTGGCTTCCATGGATACCAAGGAGAGAGATAATAAAATCGTAAACAAGAAAATCACGAGCTACCCATATGTTTACATTCAACTGATTTTTTTATAAAGTCACCAGGAAGATATAACGGAGAAAGCACAGCCTCCTTAAGGGTGTTAGGAAAACTGGGTCTACATATGTGGAAGAATGGAGCCAGAGGCTACTTATTTCTTTGTTGTTCTGTTTTCTTTGTATTCTTTTCTCATATATTACATCCCAACTGCAGTTTCTCCTCCCTCTTCTTTTCCCAGTCCCTTCCACCTCTCCTCTCCCCAGATCCACATCCACTCCTCTTCCTCCTCCTCCTCCTCTTCCTCTTTTTCCTCTTCCTCTTCTTCCTCCTTCTCCTCCTCTTCTGTTTCCCTTCAGAAAAGAGCAGGCCTCCCAAGGTATAGTAACCAAACAAGGCATAACAAGTTACAATAAAACTAGGCACATGCCCTCCTATCAAAACGGGAAGAGTCAACCCAATAGGAGGAAAAGGGTCTCAAAGGTAGGCAAAAAAAAAGGTCAGAGACAAACCTTGATCCCTCTGTTATGACCCCCACAAGACCACCAAGCTACACAGACATAACATATACTCAGAGGACCTAGGTCAGACCCAGACAGGTTCCCTGATTGTGACTTCAGTCTCTGTGAGCATTAATGGGTCCTGGTTAGTTGGTTCTGTGAGCCAGTTGTGTTTGATTTTGTCCTATCTCTCTGGGCTATCCAGCCTCTGCAAACCCCTACACAAAGACCAACAAAATGGACCAAGAACTTAAACATAAACCCTCAAACTACAAAACAAACAAACAAACAAATAAACAAATGACCACAACAGCAATAGCAACAAAAGATACAAGGGAAGTTTAAAAGACATTGGTTCAAGCAATACTTTTTTTGCTAGTACCTTAAAATCATAGACAGAAAAACAAAACTAGGCAAATGGGGTGACATCAAACCAAGCTTTTATGCAGCAACAGAGTGAGAGGCACTTGCAGAACCAGGGGTGCTGAGCTAAGTGCTGGGCACTTGACCTGCATGCAGGAGATGCTAGATGTAAGATCGCTAGCACCGATAACAGAGACAGTCTTCAGAATGGGAGAGGACATTTGCAAACTCTTTGTCTGTAATGAAGTGAATACCAAGAATCTCTGAGGAACTAAAGCAATGGTGGAAAGCCAAATGGTCCAGTCTGTAAACACACAAGTGATCTGGAGGTCACTTTTTAAATTAAAATGTATAAATGGCCCACCTCAGCAATGATTGGGAAAATGACTAATCGAACTTCATTACAATATCAGTCTCACCCTAGTTGGAACTGGCCTTGTCAAAAAGTATGTGAATCATGGGTATTTCTCACATTCTACTGATGGGACTGTGAATCAAAGACCCAGAAGGCTTTTCACCTTCTCCACCAGCTGAACTGAGAGACACTTAGGAGACTAGTATAGCATACTTCTAGTCCGTGACAATCCTTCTGGAAGTAAGGACATGTGGAGTAGCAACCGAGAGGAGACACACCTTGGATGTGAGCAGCATTGTCTAGGGTGCCAGGGACAAGGCTTACTCTGAGATTTCTGTTTCTGGTTCACTGTACTGTGAACAACTTTGCTCAACCATGAGATAAGGCAACACAGCCAAGCTAAGCCCACAGCTATGGAATGAACTGTTTGAAACTACAAGTGAAAACCAGCCTTTCCTCTCTTTGGTGGTTTGAATAGGTTTCATCTCCATAGACTCATGTGTTTGAATGCTTGGCTCATGGGCAGTGGCACTATTAGGAGATGTGACCTTGTTAGTATACGGGTGGCCTTGTTGGAAGAAGTGTGTTACTGTTGAGGTGGGCTTTAAAACTAGCTTTGTCTAGTCTTCTTCTGGATGCCTTTGGATCAAGATGTAGAACTCTTCAGCTCTTCCTCCAGCACCATGTCTGCCTGCAGGCTTCCATACTTCCTGCTACGATAATGGACTGAACCTCTGAAACTGTAAGCCAGCCCGATTAAATGTTTTCTTTTTTTTTTTTTTTTGTCAGAGTTGCCTTGGTCACAGTGTCTCTTCACAGTAATGAAACCCTAAGACAACCTTCTAAGTTGTTTTTGAGGTGTTTTGCCACAGTGAAGGCAAGGGAGCAACATAATCCATCCTGGAGAATATTCATGTTCCCCCATGAACTAAAAATGGAACCACCACTATGTAACCCAGGAATCAGAACCCGTATCTAGCTAACAGAAACAAAATGATTGCATCAGAGGCTCACCTACACGTGCAAACACGGGTAGGATTAGTTACAATTCTCCACAGCAGAGTAAGACAACTCTCCTATATGACAGTTAAACATACATTAAAGATAACCAGGAGGAGGACTTCCCATGCTCCCAACAAATAGAAATGATTCTCATTGGAGAGGAAGGAATGGTGAGTACCCTAATCACTGCACACTGTCTACGCACATCAAATTGTAACATCATGGTACATGAAAAGATGCAAATACAGGCCAGTCCAAAATAAAAGTAATAACAGCAGCCTATTTCCTTTAGTCTCCTTCCACACTAATTTTCCACTTCCTCTCTTCTGCCTCTGACCTGTTGCCTTTTTCAAAAGAGAGAAAAGAGGAAATCACTGGGTTGTGTTACAGGGCCACCTGCCAGGCAACACAGCAAGCAAAAATGGCAGCCTGGGACAGAGCAAGAGTCCAGCCTGGCAGCTCACATCCTGCAGGCTCTTCGCCAAGCTGGGCTCCCTCTTCCAAATGTGCCTGAAGGTGAAACTGACTTTATTTTCATCTGTGAGGGGGAAAAAACGAGAATCATAAAGACCTAAAATGAAAAGATGGAAATAAAGGCCTTGCTTGCAGTGTGGAAACACGATCTTACCGGATTCAGACAATCAGAATGTTCCTACCAACTGGCTGTGTACTCTACCCTGGGCCTCAGCTTTCTAGCCCGTGCAATGGAAGGTAGATGAACAGAGCCCTTTCTAAGGCTCCTGCTATCTCTGACAACCATGGCTCACTTCAGAGAGGCTCTGTGACCATTGGAATAATCCCAGGCACTTACATTCTAAGTCCAAGTCACTGAGCCCTAACCCTGATGGCTGACTCCTACTGACAGGGGAAAACCTGGGTTTCTATCTCAGTCTTCTCTTGCCATCCGATATCATTTTAATAAGTCCTTACCTATATCATGCTCAATCCAAATAGCTAATGCTATGAGAATTTTTCTTTAGCTTTCTAAAATCTGTGACTTGAGGTTAAGTGTTTGGAGAGAAAAAAAAAATCGAGTTTTCTAACCTTGGTTAAGGGCATAAAGAGGCCCGCATCTTAGCAGTTTAATTGATAGTACCACAAAAGTGCTTCTTCTGCCTCTCCTATTTTAAAATGGCAATGCCAGGGTTAGGAAGGTGACTCAGTGAGCAAAGCATTTGCCAGCCTGAGGACCTGAGTTCAAACCCCAGAACCATGTAAGGTCAAGTGCTGCAGTACACATCTGTAATGTCAGAGCTGTGAGCTGAAGACAGAAGACAATCTAGAAGTTCACTGACCACCTCATCTCCACACTCACATACTCACACACACACACACACACACACACACACACACACACACACACACACACACACACACACACAGCTATACCAGATAACCCTGTGTGTAGACATTCTAGTGTTTGTCAGGCCTCTTTTGTTAAGAACCTTGGGTTGGCCTGAAATTCCCTGTTGCAAACATTATTATGTTTTAACAATTTGAAACATTTACTGATTGTCCTTTTCTTTTGGACACATTGTCAGGGGAAGGCAGAATTACTGAGTCACCCGCACATGATCCCAATCAGTGTAACGAGTTTTAGAACCATGAAATGCGCTACACATGTAAACACCACTCATATTTATCTAGTCCTTTCTGCAGAGACCACAGGACAGGCCTACCTGGTGGGAACAACTCCCAGGACAGATGGGGCTCCTCCTGTTAACCTGTGTATCTCTGGCCAATCAGTCATGAGCTTACTTGGGCAGGACAGCATCTATCTCTCTGTGTCTCCTTTCTCTCTGAAAAGGAGAGGTGGAGGGGATCTCTTTGCTCTTTCCAGGTCTGAGAGCTAAAAGCCTGCCCTGTCCTGTGACCCTGTCTTCCTGAAAGCTCTAAGTGTACATACTGACTCCTACAGTGTACAGAGCAGATTAAAAAAAAAAGTGCCCTGGCCTTTTCCTCTAGATTGAGGACAATTTACCACATTCCAGGGGGCGGCGGTTGTCTAGAACATACACATTTGATATTCCAAATGGTCCTCCACCAAATCACAACTCAGTACTAAGGCAAGTCGTGTATCTACTCACAATATGCTACCTCCTTTTTCCACACTTAAATTAGTGGAACTGACTTTATTTTCCTCAATGAGAGAAATGGAAACATCATCTAGATCTAAAATGGAAATTAACACTTGGATGTAAACAAAACTAGAGCTTTTTACCCCATTATTATATAACAGGTCACAGACATGGCCTGATACAAACGACTTCATTATTCTTGCCTTTTAGAGTGCATTAATTTACTTTCTCCTTAACACATGCTAATGATAAATTAGTGCATAAATTAATGGCTGCTCGCAGTGGCATTCCCATACGAGCTTGCATGGGCATCAGTCATCCTCACCTACCCTTGGCTCACCATCTCACCCGCCTCCTGGCACCCTTTTCATGAGCGATCCCGCTTTTACTTTTTAACCCAAAGAAGAACGTCAGACCTTTGTCCTGCCTTGTACGCCATGGTTTTTTTTTTTTTTTTTCCTGTGAACAACAGGATTCATGGCCGAATAAAACTTCGTTGTGTACATACACCGTTCTCCTCATCCACACATATTGTGATCTGTTGATCAGGTACAGGGTTGATGCTGTATCTTGGGTATTACAAATACCATAAACAGGGATACCTCGGTGCCACTTTGCTCTTTGAGTCCTTGAGATATATACCCAGGAGTAGGGTAACTTGGTCATGTGGTGGTGGAGGTGATGGTGGTGGTAGTGGTAGTAGAGGTGGTGGTGCTGCTGCTACTTCTTTTTCTTCTACTTCCTCCTCCTCTTCCTCCTCCTCCTTCTTCTTCTTCCTTTTCTTCTTCCTCTTCCTCTTCCTCTTCTTCTTTTCTTCTAGTTATTTTTCAATATACATCAATGTTGTCCACCATAGTGTCTGCACTAATTTATACTCCCACAAACAGTGTATAAAGATCCCATGTCTCTATAGGCAGCATTTGTTTTGTTTTATGGATTACTGATGGATTAATTAATGACAGCCATTTAAACTTGAATGAGGCAGTACTTTGATTTGCTTTAATATGCATTTTCCCTGATGGTAATGATATTGAATGGTTTTTTTCTGTGTATTGATCATTTCTAATGCTTCTTTTGAGAAGTGTGTATCCAGGTCATTTGCCTTTGTGTTAGTTGGGTTATTTGGGTTTTCATCAATCTTTGGTTCATCTCATAGACTCACTGTTCACATTCTGTCCTGTCAGGTGACCCACTGGTGCATATGGCTTTCCCCTGCTCTGGAATCTGTAAGTTCTCTCGTTGCTTGCTTGCTTTGCTTTATTGATCTCAGTTTGACAAAATCCCATTTTTTTTTAAATTTTTCATCACCATTTCCTGTGCTTCTAAACTTCTACCCAGAGGTCATTGCCTGTGCTAATGGCTGTAAGTGTCTCCCTGTGTTCCTCCCTCCCCATAGTAAAATTATTTCATTGAGATTCCATAACTGAAATTTTGCTATTTTGAATTATCATGTAAATATCTGATGTGCAGGGTATCTGTGTCCCTCAAGGATATGTGTCCCTCAAGGGGGTCATTACCTACAGGTTGAGAACAACCTGAAAGTAAGGTTTCTGAGGTGTTCTGGGTTGGTTTTTTTTTTTTTTTTTTTTTTTTTTACGAGTGAGTGATGGTCATGTCTCAGTCTGCAGCAGATTTCCAGTTACCCCAGGACCACTGGTTAAAGAGGCTGTCCTACACCAGAGTGTGGTCATGGTCCCTGAGAACTGTGTAGGTCCTTGGATCCTCGATGGCTGTAGAGGGCTTGCTGCTTGTTCTCTGCTCTGTGCCTGTTTTAATGTAATGCTTGGCTGTTTTTCTTGCTGTGTGTCTGTCCTGTGTCTTGAACTCAGTTATTGTGATATTGGCTGCCCTGTTCTTCTTGCTTAGGATGGTTTTGGTTATTCAGGGTCTCATGTGCTTCTATGTGAACATTAGGACTGCCCTTTCTAGTTCAGTGGCAGATGCCTTCGGTATTTTGGTGGACATAGCAATGAATTTCTAGATTTGCTCTGGGTAGTAAAATTATTTAAAAATAGAAATTCTTCCCACTTTTTAATGTCTTCTTCAATTTTTTTCTCAGTGGTTTTAATTTCCACTACAAGGGTCTTTACTTCATTAGTTAAGTCTAGTGTGTGTGTGTGTGTGTGTGTGTGTGTGTGTGTGTGTGTATGTACATGTGTGTAAGATTGGTATCACAAGTTTCTTAAATATGTTACTGGTGTATAGAAAAGCTACTGAATGTTGTGTCTTCTGTTTCACTGAATTGATTTCTAAGTACAAATCGACACATGGGAGTAATTAATTTGACTTCTTCCCCTTTTCTTATTGTTGCTGTTGCTGGTTGTTGTTGTTGTTCAGTTTTTTGAATCAGGGTCTCTCTGTGTAGCCCTGGAAGTCCTGGAACTCACTCTGTAGAACAGTCTGTCCACAGACTCAGAGATCTGCCTGCCTCTGTCTCCTGAGTACTAAGACCAAAGGCATTGCACCACCACACCTGGCATATGTCTTCGTCTTGTTTACACACCTTTGCATCTTTTTCTTTCCTAACTGATCTGGCTTGGACTCCCAGCACTGTAAGGAATAACAGCAGAGGAAGCAGAGCCTTTGCAGTGCTTCTACTCTTATAAGAAGATGGTTCCTCTCACTTTGAGTATAATTACAGGGTTGTCATCAAACATTATTTTTCTTATGTTGAGGTATAATCCTTTCATGCCTATTTTATTTAGGGGGTTTATCATGAGGGGACATTAAATTATATCAACTACTTTCTCAGCATTTGTTGAAAAGATACCGTTACCTCTATCTTCCCTTCACTCTACTTATGGATTTTGATAATTGCATACACAGAACCATCCTGCATCTGTGAAATAATACTAACCTAATTGTATGACATCTCTGATGTGTGTTTTGTTGATGAATTTTGTATCTATGGTCTATAGGAAAATTGTCCTACACTTTTCTAGGTGTGTGTGTCTAAAGGTTTTGTCTAAAGGTTGGCAGTAAGATGAAGACCTTATAGGATATGTGACAGGTTCTTCCGTATTAAGTCTATACGAATAGTTTGAGAAACATTTGTATTGGTTCTTTATGACTTCAGTAAAATGCATCAGTAAATCTTTTACCCTAGGCTTTTCTTCATTTTTTTTAAATTATTGATTCTATATCATCATTGGTCTATGCAGATTGTTTGTTTGTGCTTGTGTGTGTGTGTGTGTGTGTATGTGTGTGTGTGTACATGTGTGTACTTGGTTCAATTTTAGAAAATAACATTTGTCCAGTTATTTTCCACTTCCTCTAGATCTCTTCTTCTAGATCTCTGCAAATGAGCCTTTAAATTTCTGTGGCATCAACTGTAATGTTTCCTCCCCGCCTCCAACCACTCCCCTCATACACACACACACACACACACACAGAGAGAGAGAGAGAGAGAGAGAGAGAGAGAGAGAGAGCTTATCAAAGGAACTACCTTCTATTAGATTTGGGCATATGTTGAGGGTTTTTTATGTAGATGGTCATTTTCCTTTTATTATTGATTTTTCTGTGGCCTACATGTTTAGGCATACTGTTCTTCTATGTTGGTTTGTGTTTGGTTGTAATTCCTGCTCGCCCCACACTAGCTGGGAAACACCAACTAGCTTCCTTCCCTCCTTCCTGCCCACCTGGACAAAACTTCTGGCTGTCATTACCCATCCCTTTCGTGTTTATAGCAACTTACCCAAGAGTGCCTGCCTAGGGGCTAAGCTTTTGACCATGTATGAGTACAATCTCAGCTTTTAAGTGACAGTCATCACTGCTCACCTAAGATCTATAAAATCATCTTGCCTTAGTCTGAGTGCACAACTTTCTGGCACCATTCCATGGGACCAGTGAACCTACTAGGTAGTGTCTAATAAACCTGCCTTTATTTGATTCTAATGTAGTCTGATCTAGTTAGTAAGTTAGTATTTGCATCACCAAGGGAGAGAGAGAAAAGAGAGAGAGAGAGAGAGAGAGAGAGAGAGAGAGAGAGAGAGAGAGAGAGAGAAGTGAGAGAGTAAAATAGAGAGAAACTTTTAGTTTGTTGTTTTAAGGAATTAAAAAAATTACCCTTAATTCTTAAATGAGCATTGAACATCCTAAACAATCACTCATAACTGTTCTAGTGTTTCCCTTGTTTTATATTTCTACTTTCATTCCATTATGACCAGAAAAGATACAGTAGATAATTTCACATTCAAAATTTTTGTTAAGACTTATTTTGTGCCCTAAAACATGATGCATTCTAGAGTTAGTTCCATGGACCAATGAGAAGAATGTGTGCTCATATTGTTGAACAAGGTCTTCTGTACCATCTACTAAATCTATTTAATCTGTAGTGTTGTCTGTCTCTGATGTGTGTGTGTGTGTGTGTGGTGTGTTGTGGTATATTGTTGGTTAATTGGTTGATTGCTTGATGGTTGATTTGGATAATATATTTTGATAAGAGTGGTGTACTGAATTCCCCTATAAAGTGACCTTCTAGGCTTCTTCTTACTGTTTTTAATTTACAGTATGTCTGTCAATTATATGTATAGCCTATTTTGCCTATTTTCACTTCCATTTGCTTGGAATAGCATTTTCTAACTTTTAACTGGTGAGATGAGTTTCTTGTTGGCAGTATATTGTTGGGCTTTGTTTTTTAACTGGTCCAGTTTATATCTCTTACTTGAAGAATTAAGTGCATTTACATTCAGGTCATGATTTTTTTTTCTGCTTTTGCTTACCTGTAGAACATTTTCTTTACGTTATGAAGGATAGTCTTTCTGGGTGGGTTTAATAATCTTGGTTGCCATCTGTTTTCTTTTGGAAGCCAAAGTAAATAATTATAAGCCTCCTAACCTATAGGCTGCTACAAAATATGCTATTATTTGGATGAAATACCCTTGTGTGTGAATTGGCATTCGTCTCTGCAATTTTAATATGCTTTCTTGGTTCTGTACTTTTAATGATTTGGCTATAATAGTTATGGTGCAATCTTCCATTTTCATATATATTTGGGGTTTTATGAACTAGGTGTACATACTTCACCCAACATTAAGGAATTCTGTAATTTCTTTGAAGATATTTCTTATGTTATTAGCCTTTATCTCTCTCCTTGTGTATCCAATTTGGTATGGATGTTTGATCTTTTCATGATATTCTGGAACTTTAACATGCCATCTTCACTATTTTTGGCTTTTAAATTTCTGTCTGGCTGTACTATTTCGAAGATCCGTTTTCAAGCTCAACTTTCCTTTCTCCCACTTGATCTAGTCTCTTCTTAATGACTTCATTGGATTTTTAAAAATCTGTCTTATGAAGCTCTTTACCTCCAATATGTGGAAAGCAACCAAGGGAGACATTCTAATATCACCTAGGTGCATGTGAACATCAAACCCATACACAAAACAATTATTTTGAATTTTATTTATTTATTTCCTATGCTGTAAACTTAACTTAGGGCCTCTCACATGCTGGGCTAGTGCTCTACTACTGATCTAAACCTTCAATATGCTTTTTTTTAAATCCATTGTCAAGGATTTTGATCACTTCAACGTTTTTGAAATCTATCAATAATAAGCTTTGATCTTCAGAAGATACAAGGTTATGTTGTTGTTTTGTCCACAATTATTTTCTTCCTATGTTTATATTTCCACAACTTCACAAGATAGTTTCTAGCCAGAGCCTCCAGAGGGTCTCCCAGAGATACTAGTCTACTGTGCAGACCCCAGTCTGCTTACCAACTTAAGCCTGAAAGTCTGCAGAGGTCACAGAGTTTCTGCTTGGCTAGGATGGTCAGTGCTCACACTTGATTGATGCTTCCAGAATCCCTCCTTTCACTGAGACACACCCACCCTGGCTGTGGAAGAGGTCTTTTGGTTCTATAATCTTGCTCTCTCTATCATTCTAATGTTCTTCCTCAATCACTCACCATCAACAAGGGCTTGGGTTCTCTGTGAAGGAGCTGATAAACCCCAGATAACATGGACTAAGCCTCTGTTTGTGCTTTTGAAATACTTCAAGACACTGCAAATCCGTCTTCGGAAGCATTAGCTTCCCACGCATATGCCTAGCATCTAACTTCAGTTGAATGGTGTAGCACAAAGATATGACAGAGACTTCTGTAAAGATTTTGTATGTGTTTCTCTTTTTTAACTAGGCTGTTCTCCCTGAAGGTCAATACCTCCCTCGGTTTCGTAAGAAAATAAGGAAATGCCTGTGATTCTGATCCCAGTGATTTTTGTAGCACAGGGGCTGGTTAGATCCTGAGATTGTTCATTTCTCCTCCTCTTACTTGATCCTGGACCTGGGAATAGTTGAATATATATTGTATATATTGAATATATATTGAATATATATTGAATATATATTGAATATATTGAATATATATATATATATATATATGTATATATGTGTGTGTGTGTGTCTGTGCATGTGCGTGTAACACACCCTTTCCTCCTGCTGGTCTCTGCCCCTTTGCTCCCTCTAAAATTCATGGTCCTCCTGTACTCAGCATTCTTTAGTTGCTTGTAGTTCTTTTTCTGGGTATGGGGCCCCATGAAAAATTTCCCTTCCATATTAACTATATATTAGATAATAAATATTGTCTATTGGTATTGTACTCACTTAGGCAGTCATATTATTTTTTTCCAACTTTTATTAGATAATTTCTTCATTTACATTTCAAGTCTTATCCAGAAAGTTTAAGGCACCATGGATGAAACTTTCCTGCCATTTCTGGGAAATATAATCTCACAGCAGGTTTCTTAGTGCTCTAGTTATTTAAATATTTCTGACCTCTCTTCCTCAGTGTTTCCTGAGCCTTGGGTGCAAGAGTTGTGTTGAAGCTATGTTCATTTGGCTGGATACTGCATGATCAGTTATTTTTCTGCATTTTGACTGCTTGTGGTTTTCTGTAATGGTCTCTGTCTGTTACAAAAAGAGCACCCCCCACCCCCACTCTGTTTTTCAGATAAAGTTTCTCTGTATAGCCCTTAGTTTCCCAGAACTTGATTTGCAGACCAGGATACCTCAGACTTAAGTATCCTCCTGCCTCTGCCTCTGAGTACTGGGATTACAGGTGTGTACCACTGTGCCCAGCTTAATAGTTTATTTTTATTTTATGCACATTTGTGTTTTGCCTGTATGCATGTATGTCTGTGTGAAGAAGATGTCAGATCCTTTCCATATAGGTGCTGGGAGTTGAACCCAGGTTCTCTGAAAGAGCATCCAGTGCTTGTGACCACAGAGCTATTTCTTCAGTCCTAGAAGTTCCTTTGATGAAGGGTGAGAATTGTACTTATATTTAGAATGCAGTTAAGGATTGTGCTAGTTTGGTGGCATAGTGGAAGGTTCTGCTCCAAGATCCCTACCCTCACTACCCACAGGAAATTGGGTAGATTCCCAGTACCAGGCATGATTACTCTCTTGTAATCCAATTGGTATTAAGTCTGAGAGCTGATGGTGATCCCCAAGGTATGCGTACCACTGTTGCATCTTTAGGGAAAGCTTGCTATTCTGGTCATTGTTGTGGATCATAGGCATCTCAGCTTGGCAGAACTATTGGTGCTTCCTTGCCTCCGAAGCTTGCATACAACCTTCAGTACTACAAAAGTGAGTCCACAGGGAGTGGGTTTTCAGGTCATATCCAGCTCAGATCCCTTGAATCTTCTCTCTAGAGTGCACTATGTCTTCTGCAGTAGAGACTTACCTCTGGGAGGCAACCAAGGGCAATGCCACTGCCTGTATTGTTTCAGGAGTTTCTTGGACAACCCTGACCCACAATTGGAAAGGAGACTTCTCACACCTGGTTCAGTGTTGTTGTTAGGGAGTCTAATGTTCTTTGACCAAGCATGGTCAGCCCAAGTGGTCTAACTTCATCTAAATAGTATACACACACACACACACACACACACACACACACACACACACACACACACGAGAGAGAGAGAGAGAGAGAGAGAGAGAGAGAGAGAGAGAGAGAGAGAGAGAGATCTGTCTGTATTAGATACAACTTTTGGTTGGTTAATCAAAAGTAATATGATTCCTTGTGGCCATTTCAAACATCTTTAACATTTTCCCCTCCTTCCTCTAGGAAAGAAAGTTTCTTTGTTGCTCCTACTGTGTTAGTTATTCATCATTCAAAATGCAAAGAGGGCCCCCATGCATTCAGTAACCAGTGCATTGTCCTTTCTCTAGTGAAGTTGTAGTCCTGAGGGACTGTGCTTGAGAGCTGGAGGGGTGGGAAGAGAAGCACCCACTCACTGGGAGGCCAGACCTCATGGGAGATCTTGTCTCCAAAAGGACAAAAATCAAAATAAATTAAGATAAAATGGGGCTAGCAAGATTGCTCAGTGGTGGCTAAAACATTTGCTGAACAAGTCTAAAGGACATAACTTTGATCCCTAATATCTACTCTGGAAGGAGAGAGTACAGAAAGTTCTCCTTTCACCTCCAAAGAAGGCTGTGTGTGTGCAGGCATGATCGAAATACACTGATGATGGTGGTGGTGGTGAATATAATAAATTAAAAAAAATTTTTTTTTGGTTTAAAAGAAAAATGTCAATGTACCATCCCTCTCTCTGTCTTGGGTTTTGCCATATGTTTTGTCTCTTCTGCTAAGAATGATTTTGTGTTCTGTTGCAGGATTTTCCCTGTGCAGTTACACTAGGGCAGCAGGAGGCCTGTGATTGGACAGGGAAAGGGGAGGCAGTACTAAGAGGAGGAAGACCAAGATAGCGGCAGGTATCAACCAGTGTGGCTTTAACCAGCCACAGGTAGTTACGATATCATAAGGTTAGAATCGTTAGGATAAAGCTTTTATCATTATCAATTGGTTCTGAAATTATTGTATTGGCATCTTGTAAATTGAGAATTTATTGATACATAAATCTGATTGGTTAATTATAAGATTCAGGAGTTTTGCTTTACTTGGTTATTGGAATGTGGGACTGCTGATGGAAGAGAGGTTACTAGTGGTTCCAGGGACAAGCAAGCCAGATGCTATTGGGTCCAGCTGGAGAGAGAGTTGCCAGTGACAGGAACGTGAGAGCATGGCCCCGCCCCACCAAGGAGTTGGCAGGTTGAGAGAAGCAGGAGTGCAGAGAGTTGGCGGGTTCATTTTTAATATTTCAGCCTGTGTCTTGCTTTGTCCAGTGGGATGGGTGTTCATAGACATGATCCCCAGTGGCTTAAAATGCACTTGTGTGGGGCCACTCTTGCCAGCTCTCCTGTTTCTCTCTGTCTTTGTCTAAGGAAAAGTGGATACTGGCTAGCCTAGAATCCCAGGGCACAGGGTGGGACACACTTGAAACACACCTTTCTCAGGTGCTAAACCACTAGAGAAAACAAGGACAAATGTGGTTTTCTAGATACAAAACACCAACCTGAGTTTAACATATTGTAAAATGCAGACACTAACAAGATGGCCCAGATTGTAGGCAGCTTGAGTTGAGTTACCTGGGCAAATAAACTTCTCTAGACTTTGGTTTGCTTGCAGGGGCAATTAGCTTCACTGTGAGCTGAACTATGAGGATTCACAAACTCACAGAGCCAAGAGACTGCATCTGAATATGACCAGTTCTGAAAGGCAATTATTTTTTTCTTCACCCAATAAATATAGACTCCTTAAAGCAATAAATGTTTATTTCCAAGATGGAGTTCCGGCCTCTGCAGGCATCTGAGTTTGGTCAGATTGCTCAGTTCTTTCCTTACTACCCATCCATCCTGATCTTCGAGATAGTCTCCATTTTGGCATCTCTGTCTTCAGCACCTGTATGATGGCTACTTAGAACTCAGGACCTTAGACGAGCAAGGTTATTTTCATTGTTACTTTGTAGCAATGGTGAGTGTTCTTTGTTTTTTTTTTTTCTTTGTTTCTATATAGAGCTATGATATAAACTTTCTTTGTAGAATTATTGTTATTGTTGTTTGATTTGTTTTTAATACAAGACTTATTTGCTTTGTTTTGGACTCAGAGTCTCCCCTATGGTGTCTTGGGGTAGATAAGTCCCCTGCCTCAGATTCCTTGGTAACTTATTTTATTTTTAAAGAAACTATGTCTCTTTGAAAAAAAACTCCACAGTGGTACTTAAAATGACATTTGGAAATCACTGTCTTAATGAATACTTACCTGATTAAGCAGGAGAAGTGCTTACAAGCAGGAATTTAAAAAACAGGTGTGTGGTTGAAGCATCCACTGACTCAGAGTAGATACCAGTATTGATTGACTTCACCCAGACATTGTGTTACTGCTCTATAAACACGAGGAACATTTCCAAAAAGTCAGAATAACATTCTCATTTTACCACCTGGGCAATGACAACCAGCACCTTTCAATAGTCCAATAAACAAAAACAAAACAAAAACAAAAACAAAAACAAAAAAACATTATAGACATAGTGCTTTCCTGTTTTACTGAAGCCAGCAGAAGCCATCTGCACACATACCAGACATGCAGGGTGACACCCATGACTCCAAAAAGCCTGGAAAATTAGGCCAAGTGTTTCTTTGTGTCCACACTTATCATTTTCAAGTCTCAGGGAAATGACACTATAAAATTGGAGAGAAGCAGGGTGTGCGTGTGCGTGTGCATGTGCGTGTGTGCATGTGCGCGTGTGGGTGTGCATGTGTTTCCCCTAGTGCAAACAGCCATTGTTTGAGGCCGACCAGCTTTGCTGGGGCCTTCCCCAGGCTTCTTCTCAGTCCAGGAGCATCTGCTGCACATTTTTTTCATTTCTTTCCAGTTTTGAGCAATTTGGTTCATAAGCTCCGTTTCCTTGTGGCTTCCTGGAGCTCTGATGACAAACCACGATACTTTGTTCCTGTCCTTTCAGGCCCTGAAGGGCACCGAAGAACACATGAAGTTTGTTTCTAATTTTGCATCTGCCAAAACATTCCTGGGGTAACAATACAAGCCAGTAAGAATAGGATGCACCGTCCCTCTCATTCCACAAAACAAATAAGCCCAAAAGGAAATCAAACACAGTCCTGGAAAACGCAGCATACATATTTTTTACACCCATTCTCCCTCTTCCAAGCTGGGAAAGCATCCTCCTGCAGAACAACTGAGGTGCCACCATGCCCTCCCTGTTTACATTGACTAATGAGGGCACACGCAACATCCACTAATAAGACGGAATCCCATGCAAGGTTTCCCTCAACTCCATTTTACAAACTCCTTGTTTGTAAAACGAAGGTCTCCGGGGACAGTTTAAGAGAATGCGGAATCCAATTTCCTCACCAGTGTTGGGAGTTTTATTTTTAACTCATCTACTCAGAATAATCAATGTCCTCCACATCTGTCCCCTCATAGACAGAGTTCACAGGGACGTAAAGCAAAACCGCCTCTTCATTTTCAATTTTAGACTGCTCAGGATGTCTCAGTGTTTGGAATTGCTGAATCTTGGCCAAGGTGATGTCATCAAATCAGTGTCACTGAGAGAATTAATTCATTATGGTGGAATTAAGTTAAATCCTCTATGAGACACCATTAGGCACCCATACTAACTTGCTCGTATCAACTCCAGGTGAGGCACATTCAAATATAGAAACAAAGAACAAGCTCCAAACCTCAGACCTCAAAGGCCATTAGGTAGCTTTCAAAGTCAAAATCATTTGACTCTGAAAATTATTTTTCTGTCTCAAGGTGTTTAGCAACTCAAGATACTTTGAATGTCACAGAAGACATCTGCCTTGTGGTATTGTTTACTAAATAATCATTTTGCAATTTTTATAGTTTTTAAAGTGGATTACTCACTTCTTACAATAGTCAAAGTAAACACAAGAAGAGTTTCACATTTAATTTTCTGGATATGATCCAACAGCGTTGTCACAGCAGGAAGTCACTTAGTGGAGATTTTTCAGAATATTTCCAATCCCTAAATTTACTGTATAATCAAAGAATATATCTTTTACTTGGGGAACCACAGAGAGATAAACAAGTGGACTCCTGCAGGGTTCTATAGTTCTGTCCAGAGTCCTGCTGTATTTTTGTGTAAAAATCTATTCTCTAGGTCCCAGGGAGAAAGGAAGAAGGAGCATTAGGAAGAAGGAGCATTAGCCTTTACTACAGGCTGCTTCTATCACCAAATTTGTGCTGAGTCCAAGAAAATGCTTCATCTCTCCCATGCTGCAGCCCACATACTTAACCTAGGAGAATGATTGCCTATGGGGCAGGCTGAGTTTCTTAGGGGCAAGATTATAAAAGCATTCAGTATGAAAACTTGCATGTTGATGAAGCTTAAAAATAAAAGGTCACTGCTTCAAAAATTAGCTCACTTCATACTGGCAAAAGAACATGCGATCTTAGAAGAGACATAAGGGAGCAAAAAACAAAAACAAAAACAAAACCAAAAACAAAACAAAACAACCCACAGTTCTTATTCAGGACACCTTGTATGTAACAAACAGCTATTAAATGACAAATGGAAATTTCTTGTACTTTATGAGATGACTTGACAATCGGCCTGGTATACTTTCTATGGTAGCTGGCGGGGGGGAGGGGTGGGGGGGTTGTAGCTATCCAGCTCTGTGTGTAATAATCAGCCACACTCTTTGTCTGCGTGTCTGCAAAGATCATGGGCTACTTATTGCCACAGCCCACCATCTCACGTCTGGGGAGACTTGTTCTTCCCACTTTTCAAACAAAGAAATTTCACTTTCACAGGTCAGCTCCCATTATAGCACACATTACCCTCGGATCCTTGAAAAATAATAAAAGGAATTCTTAAAAAACCTAGCCAATGACTTGCTTGCTTTATACAATATTGATAGGGCAGCTCTGAGAGTAACAAAGGAATTTTGATGGTACCTTCCTTCTCTTTTTATAATGGGATATGGCCAAGATCAGGAAGAGCATGTATTTATTTTTTTATTCATTTAAAACGTACAGCTGCTCTCCCCTCAATAGGGTTGAGGTGGCTTGCAAAAGGAAAACAAGCAAGCAAACAAACAAAAACCCGTATGCGTTAAGACTGCTACAGATAGAAATTTTTTTAAAAAAAATGGGAAAGAAGGAGGGCGGAGAACTGGGGTGAGGGTGGAGGGGAGAAGAGAGGTGAAGGGATATTATTCCCTTGGGAAAACCAGAGCTCCTATCAATGAGCATTACATGGATTCGGATGTCAAATTTTCTGTTCTAGAAAGACTCAGAGCAGACGATGCTGGTTGGCAATACCAGAAAGCTTACCAGTGTTGGGCTTTCGGATGGCAGCCACTTCCACTGGTTGATGCGCCTGCTGTTGGATTCATTAAGTAAAATTTTTTTAGCATCACTCCAGCTTTATGCAAAGACTAGACACACTATAATGGGCAGTGGTTTGTAGCATTGCACCCTGTACTCCCCAAAGCCTCGAGACATCTGCAGGATTTCGTTGCTTTCTATTTAAAATACACAAAAGCCATGTTTATTTTCCCTTTAAACTACCTGCTCAGTGCTCTCTGCCAGATGGGAAGAAGGTGGAGGAAGGTGGGTCATACTGTTTCTTCAGATCCCTTCTCTCTGTAGGAGAGATGAGTTACTCTGTCTCAGTGGATGTTCAGCAAAAATCTGATATTTTTTGTTATTGTTTTTAACAGGTATTTTTATAGCAACAGTTTAAAATCTTCAGTAGCAACACCATCCTGGGGTGCCCAATTTCAGCTGAAGAATATGCAAACACTATATGGGCTTTCACGATTGAAAAAAGGAGGGGTACTCCTCTTTCTTTTCCTGTAATTCACCTCATTCCTAAGTGTCCACCTGTGCAAGAGTTCATGGCACCAACTTACATTTCCCTGGCGTGCACAAAGGACAAGGTGTCTGCCTTCCCTTCCAATTGCTTGGCCTTCAATCAGTGTCACCATAAATGTGATATATGAATGTTAAATCCAAATATTTTATTGGTGCAGATAAATATGATTTGTAAAAAGAGTCAAATTAACAATCCATTACATACTAATGGGCTCTAATCAATAAGTTTAATTTGACTAAAAGGAGAGGGGTGGAGAAGAAAAGAGACTCAATTACACCCAAATGGTGCCATTTGAAATTATAAAGGTGAATGACTTCTATAACTTTTGAGCTGCTTTCTGGCTTGAGTTTTAGACCTGAGGTTTGAGCTGTATTCAAAGTGGCCTGTATGTACATCCAATTATTTTTCCTAGAAAACATATTGCTTTAAATATAAAAAAAATGTAAAGTCATAAATATACAAGTTCCCTAGTCATATTTGCCTTGGTTTATTTTGGTAAAAGGAAAAAAAAACAAAACAACAACAACAACAACAACAA
Source organism: Mus minutoides (assembly GCA_902729485.2). Classification (NCBI taxonomy): domain Eukaryota; kingdom Metazoa; phylum Chordata; class Mammalia; order Rodentia; family Muridae; genus Mus; species Mus minutoides. The sequence continues at coordinate 4,869,809 of LR749497.1, forward strand.
AAGTGTACCTAAACTTCCCATCTCTTGTTCACATCCTTCTCTTCCTTCCCTAGTGCCTCAGCTGCCTTCTAGCTTCTGATTTTAGGTTTTCCTGGCGTGCCTTAGACACATCCAATGCCGAACACCCACGCGTGCTTTAATAATTCTCCAACTTGCCTTTTCTATTTGACAATCTAATTTATTGGTTCCAACTGTGTTTTGATAGCCCACCATAGGACCTGGTCACTTTCTTCCCTTTTCTGTCTCCTCCTCTCATAGAATGTAACATTGTAACTATTCTGGAACCAATTGAGAAAAAGTACCCAGGTCTCCAAAGAACCCCGGGCCACAGCTTCCCCTTTGGAAAGGTCTGCATCTCGGCTCACAAGGCTCAGCCACAGAAGGAAAGTTCCCCTCTGGGTTCGCATCTCAAGCTGGCAAGAGCCTTTGAGCATAATCTCTGGCCTCTCTGGGCTCTCTTTTTCCCTCGTGCGAAGCCTACAGAAACAGATGAGCTTCCTTTAGCAGAGGCTTCTGCCCTTCCCAGGCATCATGCCTACCGTAATCCTGATGTCAGCCTGCTCCCTAGCGTCGTGGACTGGGTCTAGCACTTGACGGCAGCTGCAGCCGCAGCAACAACTGACCAACCCAGGCTGTTGCAGCTCATTCTGGGGAGCAGGAAGCAGCTCCCAGCTCTAGCTCCAGCCTGCATAAGAGGAACAAAGCCCGGAGGACTATCTCACCCTCTCTGGGTGGCAAGGAAATCTCAATTATACACCCAAGGGATGTGGTTTATGAAAAAAACTAGAAAGAATGTCTCAATTGTATACGTAAATTGTTTTGTTTTACAAGCTGGGGTAAATCAGCACATTTGCAGCCCTTATTTATCTGATCCACTCCATAAGTCTCCTTTTGAACGGATGCCATTGATGTGGGGTGGATGCCTATACAAAGCGCAAGCGCCCCGGCCTAAATTCAATTAGGACATTAGGAGGGAAAATGGAAATTTGGCTTTGGGGTTAGGCATGACTGCTGAGAACTTCTTGGAATTGGAATCGTTCTTCGGCTGTAACTAAAGATTAAAATCGAAGGGTAGAAGTCTCCAAGGGATGCTGTTGAGTAGCCAGAACACAGATTCGAGTGAGGCCTTTAAAGACAAAGATGGCAAATGAAATGCACTCCTTTTCTGTGATCTCTAACACACACACCCCCACACACACACACTCACACACCCCCAAAAAATAAAAACAAAAATCCTCTGTGTAACCCCCAATATACTGAACATTTTATTGAACTGGGATTGTCTATGCTTCAGGTTTTGATGTTCCTGTAAAAAATAAAAATATGTGATTCTGTGATCTTAAACTATACACTGGGGGGAAAAAAACACTCCAAAAAACAATATTTAAAAACACGGTGTTTTATCTTTATCCAACTCTTAACTGAAAATTACAGCCCCAGGGATTTGGGTGATTAAAAAAAAAAAGAAACAACGGAGTGTATAAGTTGTATATATAAACTATTTTGTTTTATGAGCTGGAGCAAATTGCAGACAGGTTGTGGTGATCAGAAAAGTTTGAGTTGGTGCGGGAGCCCAGGCAGGATTAATCTCCCAGCTTTGAGTATGGGCTGTTGAACCCTAATCGCTGATAACAGCTGTCTAGTGGCCGAGCCACTCCACTCCATAGCGTATCGATATGGCACTCACTCTCTCAGAAAGCCCCTCACTCTTGCCGGCACTTACAGGGAGATAATTAATAGTCCCCTGAGTTATAGATTCCAAGCCAAAGGTAGCAGTGCATAATGGAAGCCAAGGTCACCCCAATCCAGAAGCTTCTGTAACAAAAGGGATTAGGAGTGCAATTACCATCCTGTTGGGAAGATCTTGTAAGTTCTCATCATTTTAATTCTTAAACCTTCCTCTTGGTGCTGAAGTTCCAATTCTCTGATTTATGACGGGGGAAGTAAAAGCTCTCCCGAACCACACAAAAGGCTTCTCTGTTTCAGGCCAAAAGATAGAGAAAGGAGAAAGACAAACGTGGCCAGCAGACCCTTCAAAGCCCCCTCCCCCACTGCCATGCCTCCCCTTGAATGCCCCTGGGCCGTATCATGTATATCAAAATATACTCATGTTCCACACTACCTATAATTTTTTTGGCTGTTAAAAACACAATATCTCTAGTTTTGTATGTAACATTATTATTTATTTTCAGTTGTTGCTGTTCTTTCCCTCCTTTGGGGCTGATGGCTTCCTGCCCTGACTTGGCACCCTAGGTCTTGTGGAATTTGAAGGGCCTTGAAAAGTTTCAGTGGCTTTGGTTTGTGTTGCCAATGGAGACGGCAAGGCGGTCTGCCTGAGCTGCACCTCTGGCTGAACACAGGAGAATAGTTCCTAGCACTATTGTTGAGGGCCTAAATTTGTTCCTGCTGGGCAAAGCTTTCCTTCCTTGTCATTAAAACACACACATACGTGCACACATGAAATACTCAAGAAATACTCAAGTACACGCTGAAAAGAGTTCTGCTTTGTTTTGTGGGTCTAAAAAGTGTAATAAATTTAATAGGATACCCTTCGGGGAGCAAGCCGGTCGGAAGCTGCACCGGGTACTTGGGTGAACCCGTAAGCGTGGTGACAGCCAGCATCACTCAGCACCTCCTGAAATGGTTCCCAACTAACGGCACTCCTTTTGATGATCAGATGGGCTTGCTGTCTTTCTGCTCTGAACAAAAGAGCAAGCAGACACAATCATCTTTTGAGAAGGATGGCATCGTCATTGTCTGCAGAGCGGGACTGTAATTAAGCACCAGAAATAGGGAAGCTGAGAAGGGACAAAGAGAAAGGAAAGGCCAGGACGGTGAGCAGCGTTGTGGAGGAAAGCCTGGACAAAGATAGTGGCTGCAACCGAGTCCCCGCACCAATGAGGTCATTCTGGGAAAGGGTACAGCTGGCTGGAGAACACAGGAAGCAGGCCACAGCAAGGGAGACCCACGTGCGAGATTTCGTGTCCAGACTCCAGCTCACGGCTTCCTCTTCCAGGAAGATCTCACGGTTGCCTCTAGAGAGAATTAGTCACTCTGGAGAGAATAGTTACTGAGCACCCACTACTCCTGTTGTGTAGTCACTTGTGAGAGGTTTGAGCATGGAGCTCAAACAAACAAGGCAAGCGGCTGTGTTCTTGAGGGTCTTCTTTTCTTGACTTTTGCTTCCTGCCCCAACTTATAATATACACCAGTAGTAATAACATGCACATCATCAGTGTGCATGGGACTGAGGGACAGGCAGGACGGGGCTGGGCACACAAACTGTCGCCTGTTGAGCTCAGCTCAGGCCCTTCCACTTCCTGGAAGCTTGCCAGATGAGGGCAGTTTCTCACCCTCTCCTCCAGGTGAGTTCAAAAGGAGGGACGCCATTCTATTTCACAATATTTTAATCGGTTTTGATGTTTCTCCTTTTGTGGCTCCATACAGTTTTTTTTTTTCCCTCTAAGACTACAACAAGACAAAATTCACTTTCCAGCCAGCAGATCCCTTGCAGGAGATTAAGAACTCTAGTTTTTCGAATGACTGGGTTAGTGAATGCATTGTTACCGGTACATGGAAGGGCTCCGTGGGTTATAAGCTTTTTGTTTGGTTGGTTGTTTGGTTGTTTTGTGCTAAAGGGGTCTTCATTCATTTTTACTTGTGTGTGTTTGTGTGTGTGTGCATGCACGTGCAAGATTTTGTGATCACCATGTTCATGCAGGTTATGGAGGCAGCCAGGTGGTATCTTACCCTCCAGAATGAGAATTAGGTGGTTTGTTCTGGGAACTGAACTCGGGTGCTCTGCATGGTAGCAGGCGCTCTTGGTTATTGGGCCATCTCTCCAGCCACCCATTGGTTTTCAGTAGTATGTTTGTCACTGAGTCTTGCTGTGTAGCCCAGGGTGGCCTCAAACTCACACCCAAAGACAGTGGGTCGTAGCCTTCACATGTTTTGAAGTAAATTTGAGGACTTAATCTGCCATGAGGGTCTTGCTCCACTTTGAGCCGTGTTCCTTGGCTATTTTTATACCTTTCATGAGCAGAATCATAGAGCCTCAGGGTAGTTAGAAACTGAGGCCCAGAAACCACAAGTGACATGTTCAAGGTTGTCCAGGCAAACAGAACAGGAACTCTGCGCAGTGATCTAGCTCTGCCTTTTAGGGACAATGGCTCAGAACCCACAGCCCATTGAGCATGAAATCACAGAGATGATGGCGGGGCAAACAGAAAGCTTTTGCTCTCTTCATTGATGCTGCCCACCCGTAGCAACCCCAGCTTCAGGGAGCTCATGCCTCCTGCTGTCAGCCCTGTAGCCAAGAGGAGAGGCTTGAACTGTGAGTGTGCGCAGCCTTTCCATTTCATCTCTCAGGAAGGTATAGTACCATTACATCTATCTACAAGGGAGCTCTGCGATGGAGTAGCCTAAGCAGAAAGTTAATCACAATGCCTGGTATGCAACTGATCCTTAAACAACTGTCAGCCATTGTATCCTCCTGTCTCAGCTTCCTGAGTCCTAGAAATACAGACACACATTACTATGCCTGGCTAACATCATTATTATTTTTTTAATGATTGAATATTGTGTGTGTATATATATATATATATATATATATATATATATATATATATATATGAAAATCATCTATTCTCAGAATCCACAAGTAATCATAATTAACAGTCTAGAGATTATCTTTCCAATCTTTCTTCCTCTAAGGCAATATAATATGTATGTATGTATGCATACAAATATGCACACATACACACATATGTATATGATAGTTTATATTATATATACTTGCTCTTTTATAATTTCCTGTTAATTTCAGGAATGCTTAATATCTTAAGCATTTCTCATATCAATTTCTTCCAAAATATGACTTTTTATTATTCTTTTATGGTTTTTGTTTCAGACCTTAGCCTTCAAGGCTAAGCCTTAAGCTGAGCCATCTCTCCAGTCCTCTCATAAGTCTTTTTATTTCTCTTCTCTTCTCTTCTCTTCTCTTCTCTTCTCTTCTCTTCTCTTCTCTTCTCTTCTCTTCTCTTCTCTTCTCTTCTCTTCTCTTCTCTTCTTTTGAGACAGAGTTTCTTCACATAGCCCTGTCTGTCCTGGTACTCATAGAGATCTATCTGCCTCTGTGGTAAGTACCCAGGCTCTAGTGAGTCCAGGGTAGGAATAGTGTCTCTGAATGAAGCAGGGAAGGAAGGAAGAAAGGAAGAAAGGAAGGAAGGGAGGGAGGGAAAGAGGGAGAGAGAAGAACTAGGGTTTATCTGAAGGTTTCTTTTTGGATTTTTCTTGTTGTTGTTTGGTTGATTTGGTTTGGTTTTTTGCTGATTTTTGTTTCTGTTTTAAGCAACCTAATTTAGGTGTAAAAATCTAACTTCCATCTGAACAACGTGGCAACAAGCTAGAAACTGTGAATGGCAGTGCTAAAGCAGAGAGGCTGTAAGGAAAAGCTTTTACCAAAGCCCAAGGGGGAAGCTGACTGCATTCCCGCAGGACTCCCCTGAGCCGGGCGGGGGCCCAGCAAGCTACCCCTTATCCTCTCGAAGAACCTGTTAATTGCCTGATCTAAAGCCACAGGAAGGATGCCCACTTGTTCTCTTCGCCCTATACCCTCCTGCTTCCACTCTTCCTCCTTCTCCCCCAGAGAAAGGATGTACCTTCTCTGGTAAGTTCCAGTTCTTCAGCCATCGCCTTCTTTGGGACACATTGACTCTAGCACCACTATCTGCTGCATCTTTGACTCCTCCTGGATTGTTAGAGCATCATTACCCCGTGTCCTAGCTCTCCCTGCAGCCATAGGACTGTGTTCTAGGTCAGGTCAGTCAGGGTTACCTCTGGCAAGTTCTCCCAGACCATCAGTAGTAACAAAAGCCCTGTTTTCCCTGAAGTGAGAATGTCACACTGGAGGTGTGAGATGCAGGTGGCCATCATGCCAGCCCCAAAGGCAACCAAAATGGGAGAGATGGAAATAATGAGACTGAATCTTGAGGACATTGTCGGGTCCACAGATGAAGCCAGGCCTGCCTGATGCTCACTGTGAGCCAATCAAGCCCCCGTTCTCATAAATACCCATCTGAATTGGGTATTCCATTACTTTTTAGGGAAAGAGTCCCACCCAGGTCATACAATCTATCCCTAAAACACTGAATCTTGTCTTTGAATGATCAAATTATAGGTGTCCTACTCATCCCAAACCAGACAAGGGTTCAGACGCAACAGCCCATCAAACCCATAGGAAAGGATCTCGAAAGCAAGCACAAGAGGGATACTTGAAAACACACCAAGGGTGACTGCAGAGAGATGGGGTGGCCTGTCACCATGGAGACCCCACAGTACAGGCCAGTGGATGGAGGAACTTTAGGACTAGATTTGAACTCAGTCTGAGGAAAAGCTACTCACTCCAAACAGTGAAGAGGAAATGAGCTGCCTCCCAAAAGGACATTAAGGAAAAAAAAAAAAAAAAAAACCTGTCCCCCCCCCATGATGCCATGAGGGACATTAACCAGAAGCATTTTCTATTCCTGTTGATGTCACAATGACGCCATCTTCAGGATGAAAAGATGTGAGAGTCTGAACCAAGCCTTTCTCATTTGTCGCCCGGATTTTCCAGCGCAGGTACATTGGTGAGGGTCAACTTGCTATGGAGATGACTTCTTCTTTTATTACCCATCACCTGCCTGCTTCTTTTATTACCCATCACCTGTGTGAGCCCTGAGGGTTCCTTGGATGCAACTTAGCTGTAGAGTAGGTATAGAGTAGGAAGCAGGGTGGTGCTCTGGACGACCCCTGAGAGCATCAGGAGGCCCCACTGCGGGCCAATGCAAAGTTCCTACATGGAAGCTGTGCTTCTACTTTTAGGTCTTCTTCTTCCTGAGCTTCACTCTGGATCGCCCATTCACTCCTAACGTGGAAGAAGCTGCGTCTTTCACCTTTCTGTGTTGTGAGCAAAAAACACCCTTGCTTTGTTTCTTTGAGTTTCTGGTCATGTTTTAGCAATATTAAAAATGGATATTGTGCCGTATATTCTTATTGGAACATAAATTTGAAAATGATTGAGGCTGGAGAGATAGCTCAGTGGTTAAGAGCATGTTATGCTCTTGTGGGGCACAAATTCTATCCCCAGCATCCACATTGTGTGTTTTACAACCACCTAGAACCCCATCTCTAGGAGAGGAGCTAACACTTCTGGTTTCCACCGGTGTTGCTACTAGTGTACACATACCTAAACACACATGCACATAACTAATAAGACAAAATTTTTAAATGAATTTAAAACTAAAAGTAGTTATTCCATTGATCTAGCTTACATGTTGAGGGAATATGAACAAAATACAATATCTATTTATGAAAAATGTGATAAGGAAACATCATTTTGTTCATTAGCAAAAATTAATAGATGTCAAAAATACTTAAGAACCTTTTTTATAAAAATAACTTACCTAGTTAATAGTGTTGGATTTCAATTTTGATGCCTATAAAGTGTGTGTGTGTGTGTGTGTGTGTGTGTGTGTGTGTGCATGCGTGAGTGTCTGCTTGAAAATGTGTGCCTTAGGCCCTGTTGATGCTGTTCAGAATCCAGTTAAAGTTCATGAGGAAAGTTTCCAAACTACAGATTAGCTGTTTCTAGGCTTTAAAAAAAAAAAAAATACTCTATAATTCTGCCAAGTCAGCATTACTGAATCCCAGGTGTCTCATGGGACTGTTTTTTTAGGTCTAATAGAGCCATTGGGAGGAAGCTGTGTTTTTACTAAACTTCCTTTAAGACAGAAAGGAGAGGTTTCCTTTTTATCCCAGCACCTCTTCTTCTCTCTCTCCTCATTTGGGTGAATTCTCAGCATACCAGTGACTCTTGGGACCCGTAATACACCAAAGACAAAGCACACAGATGCACGTTTGAAATGGTCCCAGTGTGGCCCAAACGGACACCATGGAAACTTCTGATTCCCAGAGTCTTTTCTGGTTGACTTTTATTTAGAGGAAAGGATACATCATCATTTTTTTTTGGCCATGAATTCGAAGCTATCAGCCTGTCTATAAAAGCCGTGTCCTGGTGAGACTCACAGGGACACCTGTGGATGGATGGATCGGTCATCATCATTGGACGGTCCCTAGTGTAGAAGGTCCACATTTCACAGAGTGCCTTTGCAGTATGAGAAGCAAGATTTGCTTTCGTTTCTGTCTTTGCTTTTTCTCTAACTTCTGGATTATCTAGAGTGGCTGTGTGCTAGTTTAAGGACAGCATTAGGAAAGAGCACCAGGGGGATGCTAGTGAATAAGGGATCTTGCTACCAAGCCTGACGCCCTCACTTCCCTGCCTGGAGTCCCCATGGCAGATGGAAAGAACCTACCTACCATCCTAATTTCCTCTCTATTGCCGAGATAAACACCAAGACCAAAAGCAACTTGGGAGAAAAGTTTATTTTGCTTACACTTCCCCATCACAATCGGTCACTGAAGGGGCTCAAGGCAGGCACCCGGAGGCAGGCACTGAAGCACAGCCCATGGAGAAGGGCTGCGTACTGAACTGTTCCTCAGAGCTTCTTGGCCTGCTCAGATGCAAACCGGAACCATTTGCGGTGTGTGTGTGTGTGTGTGTGTGTGTGTGTGTGTGTGTGTGTGTGTGTGTGAGACATAAGCCACAGTGGCCTGGGTCTTCCTACATCAGTCATTAATCAAGAAAATGTCCCACAGAGTTACTTACAGGCCAGTCTGACAGAGATATTTTTCTCAGCTGGTGCTCTTTCCAAGATGAGTAAAGTTTGTAAACCAACCAGCATACCAGCTTTCACAAGCTGACCTCTGATCTCCACATGCAGGCTGTGTCAAGAGTATACAAGTATACACACACACATACACACTCTCTCTCTCTCTCATACATTAAATAAATAAATGTAATTTTTAAAATTAAAAAAAGCAATAAACTATGTATCTCTAGAAAAAAAAATCCCTATGAGGAATCCACTTCAGGGATGACCATTATTGTGGCCAGTTTAACCTGTGTCTTTTCAGGCCTTGTGTTTATCAGTCACACAGGCATGTCCATGAACTCTCTCCCCTTCCCGTCCCCCCCTTCCCCTCCCTTCCTTCCCCCTCTCCCCCTGCACAAACACACGCTGCAGAAATGTATTCATCAATCCTTACAAATCAAGGAAACAAACAAACAAAATAAATAAATTTTGTATAGTTTATGACATTAGCAAATGTTTTTGATAAAACACTTGGGAATCTAAGCAAACCCGAACTCCTTCCTTGACAGACTCTGAGATCCCAGAGGCCTTCTCCAGCTCAGTGGTGCTGAGGAGAGCTAGCTTGGATGCGTTTGTCTGCACACGAGCAGGCAGATGTGTAAATGCCTGTCTCTCAGGCCTGAATATGATATTTAATAATCGAATATGGAGCTCGAGCCAACATTTTATTCAGGCACTAAATTTAAAAGTGGAGCCAGGAGACCTTAAAAAATTTATGATTCCACAAATGCAGGGAATTTTCCCCCACGATCTCTATCTCAGCTAAAAGCATAAAACCAGTCCTGTGTGGCTTGGTTCTTTCCCAAGCTCCAGCTCAGGGGTGCTCTTGTATCTCAACATGGGGTCCCCTGGGACAGTTTGGGGGTGGGGATGCTGAGTCTGTGCCCACCCCAACTGTGATCTAGGCTTCCTGAAGGCAAGAGCGGGGTTCAGGCCCTGTTTTCTCTCACAATCCTGGGAACACGCGCCTGAGTAGGCTGTGATGAAGATGGTGTCTCCACTTGAAAGAGTAATTGCTGAGACACATTACCACTTCCCCCAAGGAAATCAGCCCCGATAAATCCGCCCAGAACTGATGACAACCCAAACTTGGCAGTGAGGGATGACAACCTATGTGTCTTTGGGCCTCTCCTGTAACATAGTAAATTCTGTCTCTTTTCAGGACTCTTGTCCAAATGCCTTGAGTTCCTCTTTTCCCCTCCTGCCCTTCCTGAGCCAGGTGGGATATGGGGCCACTGCCAGGCCTGTCACAGGAGCACCTCAAAGGTGAGCAGAGGCTGGAGGAAGCAAGAAGTCCTGAACAGCAGGGCCAGAGCCGCTAGGCTCAGAAAGAAGAAACCTACTGGATGGACAGACACCACTCCCCAAGGAGCCTGTTTCTTAGGCCTTCTTTATCCCTTCATCCTTTAGCAAACATCTGTAAACACCCACCATGTGCCCACCTACATAAACAAGACTGGAAGGAGTCAACTCAAAAGAGAAAAATGAAACCCATTAGAGAACAGAGAAGTTCTACGCACTTCATAAAGGCAGGTCAGGGATGGTGGGATGTTTGGTGTGGCATTTCAGCAGAGACTTGAAGGAAGCCAATGCATAAACAATATTAGATCAGATGGAAGAACAGTCTATGCAAAGAGAATGGCAAGGGCAATGTCTTGAGACAGGAGCAACAAAAGACAAGTTGAGTAGAGCGCTTCATTTATTGAAGATAGCCAGAGGAGGGAGATCTGAGAAGGCAAGGAAGACCCTGGTCTTCAAGACCCTGTGAAGTTTTGAGGCCCTCCAAGTAGAAGCCACTGAGGTATTTTGCTCAGGAGACATGGCCAAAGTCAGGTTTGGTCAGGGCTATTTTGGTTCTTCCAGAAGAAACTGACAAGAGTGGGAAGGTGGAGATGAGAAACTAGTGACATGGAGATGCTGCAAAGGCTATGGGTTGCTCATGGCAGCAAGAGCCTGTTGGCTCAGACTAGACTAGCAGAAAATTGCCTCCAATACACTAGGTCTGAGATGCCTTTTAGATGTCAAAGGAGACAATCGGATAGACCAGCTTCAAGTTCAAGAGAGAGGTCTCAGCTGGAGATGGATTTTATGGAGATATTGAAAGCCATGAGGCTAAAGTAAATGATGAAGGCAATCAAAGAGGGTGACAAGAAAGAAGATGGGCAGAGAGGGAAGAAGCAAGTACCCAGAGGTTTCCACAGTCAAGACTGGGAGCTGTGGAAGACCTCCAACCAGAAAATGCTTCCAACCCGAAAATGGTTCCTTAGAGTTGGAGAGTGTGATGTCTTGGAAGCTGAGAATAACTGGGTTGTCAACAGCCTCATGAAGCTGAGCCAGGTGACATCTGAGACGTGGCCTGGGGACTTAGCAATACCGAGGCCATCAACGACCTTGACGAGAGCTTTCTCAATGGAAATGCACCTGGTTGGACTAAGTTCAAAGGGAAATGAAGAGCCGGCAGCAAAGATAATGAGAAATGATCACTGTCAGGACTTTACTACGAAAGTCTGTGATGTCAGATTTTTGTCTGGGATTCAGGCATCCATCATGGGGCACAAACTGGCTCTTGCCAGATCATGCATTCCCACATGACAACACCTGAGAATTTATCGCGTGTGACAACTATTTTCTAAACTGTGGGAAGGTATTCCCATGAACTGGGGCCTCCCCAATGCTCTACTTTCTTAACTGAAAGCTTCCTTCCACAAAAATAAAACAAACCTGCCAGGGCTAAAAAGTAGGAGTGGGTGGGTAGGGGAGCAGGGTTGGGGAAAGGTATAGGGGACTTATGGGATAGCACTTGAAATGTAAATGAAGAAAATATCTAATAAAAAATGTGAAAAAAAGTAGCTCTATCCAATCATTAGTATCAATTAAAGAAATATAAACATAAAAAAATAAAAATAAAAAAATAATAAAACAAACCATGTACGTTCTAAGATTGAACTAGTTGCTCGCTGTAGGCATTTGGACACTGCTTGATCTCTCACTCAGAAGTTTAAAGGCTATTGAACAACCTGACTTTTGTCTGGATCAATAAAGAAATAAGTATCTGGACTGGAGGTGTGGTTCAATGGTCGAGCACTTGCCTGACATGCACAAGACCCTGGGTTCAATACCCAGGACCAGAGGACAAGGAAAAAGAAAAATCTTGTTTTCAATAATTCATCTGCAACAGCAACAGTAGTTCAAATATGGTACTCATAACTCTTACTTCAGTGGCAAGAGGCTGTAAGATACTGTTCTCACCTGTGTCATGTCACTCATCTTCATGGCCACAAAGGATGAGCAGGAGTTAGTGTTTCTACTTCAAACAGACACACGGACACACATATAAGGTGGGGAGAGGAGGGGAAGGAGGGAGAAGAGGGGGAGGACGGGGGAAAGAGGAGGGGGAAGAGGAGGGAGAAGAGGAGAGAGAGGAGAGGGGAGAGAGAGGAGAGGGAGACACACACACACACACACACACACACACACACAAAGAAAGCAGCAACCTGTGCAAAGTCACTCTGAAAATAAGTAGTACTGTCATGGCGGTGCCTACCTGCCACCCCAGCACTCAGAGGCTGAAGCAGGAGGATCAGATGGACAGAAGGAGGAAAGGGAGCCAAGTGAACAGTAGCAGCCTTACTTATTCTGTCTCCAAAGCCCCAGGGGATTCAGTGGCCCAGTGTGACCAGCTATGGGACAGCTGTGTCCAGCACTGAGCACTGGGCCTAAAACAAAAGCTCTGCCACCGATGTTGCCTTTGTGCATACACAGCCACAGAGATGTGCTGTCCTCCAAGTCAGATTTGCACAGCCAGCAATCTCTAAGGGCCTTATAGGGTAAACATACGAAATAAAGTGAGATGAAACTGGAGCCATCCAGCTTTGGGTTCTGTGAAAAATGGAGCCTTCGTCTAACCAGCTTGCTTGTCCTTGTCTTTCATAAATGTCCCGGTGATGGTTGTCAAAACTTCCCACAAGCCATTTGGAAGGAAAGTCAAATGACTCATTGGCAAACTCCTCAGTCAGAGTGGTGCTAACAACTGTGCTGCTCTGATGGACTGCTGCCTAGATGCCACCTACCTAACTGTAATAGGTCCATGTCGACTTTGACCTCACATCCAAAGTTCTCCATCTGGAGTATTATTAATGTCCAGCCATTGGGTATTGATTTATTTTAACCAGCTAGCAACAGCAATTATGGGATTGAAACACAGGCAGGCAGACATCCACAGAGGAAAAGAAAGTTGGAGACAAAGTCAAATTTACATATTCATTTGTTTGAATGAGGTGTTTCCAACGGGCCAGGAAATTAATAATGATTTAATGGAACTGTGGGTGTGGGAATTGATTAACACTTAGAAAATCCAGGCAAGGGGTTGCTTCCCTTCTTATGCCCAAGTAAACCTAAGTCACAGACAGAATTGGGAGATGCCTCAGCTGTCAGCAGGACCTGTTGCTTCTGCAGGAGACCTGGAATACAAAGGAACCAGGTCCAAGGACACAGAGGACTGGAACAAAATCCCTGTTCAAACTGTGTGCTTGGAAGGCCCAGGCTCCTCGTGATAAATCTAACCCAGGTGAGGAACGAAATGCCTGAGGCCTATTTCTGCCTTAAACTCACAGATCATCTACTTTGGGAAGATGGAGCAAGTCAGAACAGACAACAACAGGATCTAGATTCTGGCTGCCTGACCGGGGAGCCTATACTTAGAGCTCATGTGACCGCCCGTTAGTCCTACCTAATTCTGCTAAAATACAGAGATTATACTGTGTACCTATTATGGGGAGTGGGGCTGGGTCAGCCCGTCCAGACATCAAGAAGTGTTTAGTAGTTTATCAAGTGCTAATAATGACACCAAGCACCTGCTGTGACCAAACACTGTTGGGACACATTGGTGATATAAGCCATATCCTGCCAGGTAATTTGCAGGGACAGTCTGGAAGATGAGATACCACCAGGCACCAAGTTCAGTAGTGAGGAAGGTTAAACATGTAGTTCAAGGGAAAGGTGCAGTTACTTAATGGATCCAGGAGATGGGTTGAGGGTCTCCAATTTCCAGATAATTTAGCCTGTTTGGATGGGAAGTCGTTCATGAAACACCTGCAGGTAAGTTCAAAGCCAACAGTCAGCAGCACAGACCAAAAGTAAGGCAGAACATGAATGCCAGGTGAGGGAGTTGGCCAAGCAGGACTGGGGAAGGGTTAGCAGAATTTGGAAAGCATGGGGTGTCTCAGACAGCCCTCCAGACCTGGAGCTGGCAAACCTGTGGCTTGGAGCCATTCTTAGCTGTTATTTTAAGAAATTTAAAATATCGTTTTAATGAGTTTACTATAAATTCTGCAGCAAATGGGTACCTCTGTGTTTATATTTGCTTCATTCCTTTTTAAGGAGATTATTATTTCATAGCAAAATTCCAGGTGAAAAAAAATAAGGGAAAACCAAATAAAAACTGAACAATGTCCCCCTGTGCCTGCATTTCCGTCAGTTTCACCTACTCGAATACTTCATAATGTCACTGACTTCTTTTGTGTATGGCCAGCTCCACAGAGCCCCGTGCCAGGTGGAAATTGAGACAGGGAGAGAGAGAGTAAGGACATGCTCCCTTTCCTCTGCTTGCCCCCTGCCTAAATCACTTTTGACCCCACTATAAGGAGACAATATTGAAAATACTCAAAAAATAACCCCCCACTAAAACATGAATCAGAAAGTGGCGGCTCCTAGACATGTTTTTAAAATTGCTTAGTTGCATTGGGGTCCCTTTAGTGCGTGGAGGACTTTAATAAAATTGATTTTCTGAGTATAGCCTTTTAGCAGCTACTGTATAAGCTTGAAATATGAACCCTTCATTGTTGAAAGTGTTTCATTTTTGCCCTGTTACTAATGATGAAGGGAGAATGTGGGTTTGGAATTCTCCATGGCTGACATTCTCATAATTAAATAGCGTTAATAATAAAGCTTTGCAGATTTTGAACAAACTGGCGCAGAGGTGGAGCAGTGCACCGTATTTCATTTTAGAGACCGCAGCAATTAGCCCTTAATGAACAGCAGTACACAACGGCACATAGACGAGTTGTTTCCACACATTTGTCCCATCACAAAAGGCGACATTTTCATTCTGCTGATTGAAAACGATTCTTGGGATTCCTTCTGAAGGCCTCTTAAGTAATTGCATTGTGAAACGCCAATAAATAAAAATAAAGGGAGAGACATTAATTGCTTTTATATCTACAGTCTAATTTCAACCAAGCTAGGCACTCTAAGAGTTCTGGGTCTCGGGCTGTCCAACAAGGGATGTGAAATCGAAGGCTCATTGTGGATGGCTTATTTAGATGGCCATGGTTTTCCTTCCTAACTTTAGGAGAGTTTTATTCCCAACGTACTGGTACTCCTTTATGAGCTACCATGGGAATATTTTCACAGGGCCCCTGGGGTAGGTGACATTGAAGTTGCTGCCAAAGGGAAAGGGCAGTCCTTTATCCTGCAGGTGAGACAAGAAAAAGACCTCATCTGTCAAGGTCAGAATGTTACAGGAATGACTAACCCTTTATGGTCTGTTCTTCCCCCACCACCTTTGCCTGACGCATTTAAAGCAAGGGTAAGTTATCCTTTTTAACCGTAGAGGAGTTCTAACACTCATTTGACACAATTAGAAATGTAATTCTTGTTTTTGAGATTCAGTATTCTCATCCCCACGTTGTCAGGAGGAAGGAAAAGAAAGATATTTGGGCACCATGAAGTATGCAGACTCAGCTTCCCCACGCAATCTGCCACATTAGCACTTCCAAGGGCAGTCCCTTAGAAGGACCTAGAGAATCTTATGCTTTGTGGAAGCGTACCCAAGTATCCAGGAAATTTAGTTAGCATGTACTAAGGAGGCTTGTGAACACAGGCAGGCCCAGGTGGAGTTTGAGGCAGAGTATTGTGGGGGGAGGCAGGCGCAGCCTACACAGGGTCACCTGAAGACAGGCCAGCCCCTCTTTTAAGAACTCGTCTCAGGCTAGTTTACTATGGAGTTGTATATGTCTCTGTTAAAGGGCACTTTACCCTTTGGTGAACCCTAAAACAATCTGAGAAAATGTATGTTTTAACCCGGGCTGTGCGATAATTAGCTTTACCTGTCAACTTGACACAAAGTGGAATCACCTGGAAAGAGGGGCTCAGGGAGGAATCGTTTAGCTAAGGTTGGCCTGCAGGCATGTCTGGGGATTGTCTTGATTACATTAATTGATGTGGGAAGATGCAGTCTCAAGGTGAGCAGTACCATTCCCTGGGTCCTGAACTGTGTATGAGTAAAGAAAAAAAAAAAGCGGCTGGAGAGATGTCTCAGTGGTGATGGGTGTACAGTCGACTGCTTGCAGGGGAGTTTCCTAAAGCCCATATCAGACAACTCCCAAACACCTTTAACTCTAGCTTCTGGGGAATCCCATGCCCTCTGGCCTCATCTATACATAAACTCATGCAAGCATGCACAACATTCACATAAATAAAAATTAATAGGTCTTTTTTTTTAAGAGTGAAGAATGCAAGCATTCAAATCCTTGTACTGGATTGTGGTGTGACCAGCTGTTTTAAGTTCTCACCATGTTGACTTCCCACATTGGTGGACTAAATTTGTGAGCTGAAGTGAGCCCTTTCTCCTTGTCGGTGTATTCCACCACAGCATCATAAATGAAACTCAAACAGGCCAGATGATGACAAGTCAGCAAGCGACAGGGACCCTCCACGGAGGGACAGATGCTTAATGATGTATGGTGGGACACAGATGACAATCAGAACGTTACAGAATTCCCCTCTGCTCCGGAAATCCCAGAATGATAGAGCTTTTCTCTTTTCAAGGAGTCTCGGTGTCCCTGTGCAGGGCAGGAACCCACACTCGATGTCACTTCTTACTCTGATAATGCAACAGTTGGGCCAGCAACTTTGTGGAAGGCTGATCTCCTCGCATCTTAGAGGACGTGTCTGGATAAAGACTCCCTTTCTAACACATGCCAGGATGAGCAACAGCTAACCCAGGACTACCCCAGGGTGGCCCAGGCTAACTTCTCTTTCAGGGGTTTTAGGCATTACATCCTTAAAAACAGGGATATACATTACTGTCTCTTTTTCAGTATGGCAATCTTTTTAAGGAACAGCAACAATGATTAAGAAAAGCCTAATATACGCAACCGTCTTCAGGATCCAATCTACTTTCATCACTTTTAATCTTTTATGGCCCATTCCCTCCCCAACCTTTCCAAGGTCACTAGAAGGATACGTTCAGTATAACCCAGGTGCCCGATACCCTGTCTGGCCTGTGTCAGGGGCTCATGGTGTATCAGCTGAGCCATTGGCTACAGCAATCATTTCCTAAGTGTTTTTGCTGGACTGAATTCTCTCTGTGGCTTTTGTCATTTAATCTATTGAGGTTGGATTGTTGGAATTAATGGGATTACTGTTCCACTGGAGGTCACCAGCTGACCTTGTTAATGAAATCCAGAGAGGGAAAGTGAGTGTTCCAAGACCGTGTGGGGGTCAGGCTGAAGTCCAGGGCCAGATCTGAATCCCTCTGAAAGCAGTCAGCCCTGGCAGTCTTGAATGACACAATACTTTCTTTAGACCATTTAGACTCTTTCTGACACTTGCCTTCCATCCACTGAGGAGCTTGGGTATGCCTTCACACACTCAGCAGGGGCACTACCTCTGAGCCCTCTTCCCTCAGAGTGTAGAACTGGGTACAGAATTCTCTTCTTGAGAACACAAGCAAATAGAATGCAAAATTCAGTAGTTTGCCCTTTGGCCTCTTGTTCATCTTTAGAAGAGAAATGTCTATTCAGATCTTTTGTTCACTTAGAGTCAGGTTCCCCCCCCCCTTTTTCATTGTTGCTTTTAGGGGACTCTTTATATATGCTGGCTACTCATTTCTTATCTCATAATGAGATATACACATATATTTTCTCCCTTTATATCCTGTTCTTAAGATCCTTTGTTGCCAAGAAGGTCTACATTTTTATTTAGTTCAATTTCTTACCTCTTGTTTTCCTTTCTTTTTCCTTTTTTTTTCTTTTTTCCATCACTATTTCTATTAGAGTCAGAGCCAAGGAACCATTGCCTGGGTGACTCTCGTGTGGGCAAATTGGGAAGCTTAAAGCTCATCCCCAAACATTTTTAAACAACTGATACATCCCTCTACCCACTTCCATTTTTAGTTCTCTAAGTAGATATATAGAAAGATAGATAAAATAGATAGATATATGATAGATAGATAGATAGATAGATAGATAGATAGATAGATAGATAGACAGATTTATAGAGTTTCCCTCTGAAAGCTGACAAAATGACTCAGTGCCACTAAGCCCTATGACCTGAGGTGAATCCCTGAGGTCCATATGGTGAAAGGAGAAAACCAGTTCTTCCAAAAGCTCTCTCTCTCTCTCTCTCTCTCTCTCTCATACACACACACCATACGTACATACACTTACATATACACATGCATACATACCACACAAATAAATAATATGATTTTTAAATATATCACCCAGAGGATTTATCTGTCAAAAGAGAACCCACAGAGTGTCCCCAATGTCCCCGTGTCTTCACAGAAGCTTCTCTCACAGAAGCTTCATAGGTTTGGGAAACACTGTCAATTGTTTGAACTCTTTCCCTTTTAAACAAGGGCCCTATGGCCTGAGGGAGCTGGGTTTCTGGAGGCGGCCAGTATCCTCTTCCATATTCTGTGTAGAAGCTGAAGAACGTCTTTGGCTAGGACCAGTGAAGAGAAGAGTTTCATGTGTGCTGTGGACTAAAAGCCACTCCCCAGCACGTGAGGAGGTTTAGAGGCAGGGTCTTAGGATGTAGCTAGACAGTGCGATCCACTCTCTGGTAACTGGATCCCTTGTAAGAGAACCAGCTCTGTGAGGCTTTGGATCTGAAATGCCCCTCTTGAGCTTCTGTTTTGAACTCTCAGTTCCCAGCTTACAGCATTTATTTTGGCTGTGGAATCTTTAAGGTGGGTCCTAGTTACACCTGTCCTTGGGTCTAGCCTGCTTCCTGGTCAGCTAATGGACAGGGATATGTCTGCCTACTAGCCTTGTATCGGACATTTTGTCACAGTGCTGAAATGATGACAAGTGGGACTTTGTCACCTCTCTCTCTCTTCCTTTCCTGAGAAAACAAGAACACAGCCCTCCTGCGATCTAAAACACAGATCCTCACCAGACACCGGTTGCACCAGCACCTTGATCTTGCTTGTCTCAGCTCAGGAAACACAAGGTAGAAATTCTTGTTGACTGTGTAATCTGATATCCCAATTCCAAGCTGACAGAAACAATGCCTATGGATGTTGTTGGAATCAAAACACCATGTTAGCATGAAATGCAACCACATGACCTTACTGTTAGTGTTCTCTAAGTAGAACAGTCTGTAGATAACAAGGTGAGGAAAGATGTTTCTATTTTTTAAGGAGAATTAAAAAAACCCACTCAGGTTTGACTAGGTAATTAATTGACTCATGAGTAGATCCAAAGTGGACTGATCATGCTACAATGACTGTGATAAGGAATAAGCCCTCCAGTGAGCAGTGATCAAAGAGATGAGACCAGTCTGATCGGGCATCTTATTGCAATTCTATTTCAGTATAAATAAACTGACACCAGAAGCAAGCCATTAACCCCAAAGCCGCTGGCTGTTCATTAGCCAAGGCATAATTTTACATTTCATTATTATTCATGTTGGCAAAATTTCCATTAAAACCAATTTAGTAAACTGGCCCTCCACGAGCTTGAAATTAATGGAGGGAGAGAAGGCAGGGAGGAGACAAGCCAGGCAGCACTCCAGTGTGGAGGGATGAGAAGCTGGGGTGGGGGGTGGGGGGAGATTGCCACTTTAATTAAAGATAATGTCTCAATTCACTTTTAAAAATGAGTTGCCAGAAAATGCCTGGGATTCTTTCTCCCCCCTTGGAAAGAGATTCTGGTTCATTCTCCAAGTGGGTATTTGCTACTGCTGGATTTCTGATGGAGTGGAGAGAAGCCACTCCTTCAGTATCCCTGACCCTGGCTGAATTATCTCTAGTAGAGAAGGGAGAGCTTGCAGCCCAGCCCTCTATCCCATAGCCAATCATTACCTCCCATTTAGTGAACATTGTCCTAGGCTAATGACTCTTCTCAGATTTGGTTCATGTGATGATTCTAATCTCTCCACTGAGGTAAAATTTGTGATTACCTCCAGTTCACACATAGGAAATCTGAGACTGAAGATGTGTACTTAACATTATGCAATCCAGAAGGCAGAGAACTGTGATTTGAACCCAGCCTCGTATTTCACTAAAGCTCCAATTCCGTGTGCTACAGATCGAGTGAGTATAGGGCTCCACATAGCTAGCCAAGTGATTGATCACTGACTGAGCTACATATCCAGAAATTCTTTGACTTTTATACTAAGACAGGATCTCATTGAGTTACCTAGACTAACATTGAACTTACTCTGAGCTCATGCTGATTTGAATTTACAATCCTCCTGCCTCAGCCTCCTGAGTTTCTGGGCTTCCAGGCTTGTGTGAGCATCCCCACCCCCTTCCCCAACAACACATTTTTTCAGAGCCTAAATAAACACAGCCTAAAACACCTAGCAGCTTGCTAGTGGAGACATGTCTACAAAAGAGAGTCAAGGGGCAATTTGTAGGGGTCCTTGAAGCCAGGCCAAAGGATTTGAACTGCCTCTTTGGGGATTCCCCAAGTGCAAATCCAGACTATGTTGGGGGTCTTCAAACATAATCTAAAACAACGTTTAATGATCATATATCTAACTTTAAGTTTATCACAGCTGACTTACATGCATGCACACACATGACTGACAATCATTTCAGAAGAAAGGGAGAACATTTGAACCCTGATGTACGAGATTGCTCTGTATCAGGTAATGCTGAAAGTGTTGGCATTTCCGTTGTTCTAGTTCAGATAGCAACTGTCTACAAGGCAGGGACTTTACTGATATATGAGAAAATTGAGGCAAACAGACGGGGTGACTGTATGCTGGATGTCACAGCTGTAGGAAGTAGGGCAGGGATGGAAGCTAATGCTTGATTCTTCGGGAAGGCGCCCAGGGCAGGGGAAAGGTTGGGCTACAACAGAGATTTGTAAAGCGTCTGCCTTCAGCATCTGCTCAGGTAACGGTCTGTCACCTGCTCTTCCTGGAGACTGCCAGGGCAATGCTGTCCAGAAGCCAGTTCCCACCCATGATGATGGCTGGCAGTGGTGAAGAGCTTATTTGCCAGGGGGCAGGGTGCCCAGGACAATTGGAGGATCAGGTGGATCAAGTGTCCACAGCACAAATGAACTCAGCCCTCGAGGGGCCCTGGTGCCATTTTCAGGAGAGTGGAGCTTTCCTTTCATGCACCTGGACCAGTAGACCACTCACTCTGAGAGCCTGAGATCCTGCAGGCAGTAATCCCAGCATCCATGGAGTGGGACAGAGTAGCTAGAGGGTGGCGTGCATGGTTCCCATGCAGTAGCACTCTGCATCCGGCAGAAGGAAACATGCCTGCCTCCTCCCCAGCTAGGAAAGACAAAAGCTGGCTCATCAGCAAGCATCAGAGCTGGGCCAAACTCAATGTCCCATCGGGAGCACTGTGGTTTGTGAGCCCCTCCATAGGTCACTGTCAACAATGGTCCCCACTTTCACTCCAACCCACCCACCTTCCCGCAATTCCTGCAGAGGCTGAGACCACGTTCCAGACCCTCTCTTTGTCTCCCGTGTCTGTAAGTTTCTGATGACTGGTCCAGAAGAGCAGAGTGGTCGCCAGCACTAAATGGATTTAAGCATAATTCCTCACTTGGACACCTTCTCACTAAAAGGCCTTGGCAGAGCAAACCCTATAATCCCCCTGTCCCTGGGGAGTGTCTTTCTCTGAACAGAGAGCAGAGAGTTTAAGGAGGCAAGGGTGGAGTGTTCTACAGACAACATGGCACCGCAGAGATTCAAACTCAGACCCGTAGTCTAAATGATGCTAAATGCAGGAACATCACCCTGTCTGCTGGGGATATTGATGCCTTTCAGGTCTGATGTCCGGCATCTGGGGCTTGGAAAGTTAGAAGGCTAACTAACGGGGATGATAACTTATGCCCAAGTTGTGTCCCACATCAACTAGCTACTGTGGCCTTCCAGACCCAATATCATACCCTTTATCAGCCTACGCCCCCTTTATGGCCTCCACAAGCTCTCACTTCTTTACCTAATCAGAGGCCATGAAGAGCAATCTTTTTCCTGGGAAAGGAACGCCGTCCTTAGAAAGGCATCCAAATCAGTGCCATTTGTGGTGTTAAAAAGGCCATAGGCACTCTCTCCGTGACACACACACAAAAGCTCTTGTTGCAGACACAAATAAGAAGAGTTGAACCCTCACCCGGTGTAATTCACTCCATTTATTGACCAGAGTTCTCCCCCTCAAAGCCCCACCACCCCACCCCGCAACCCCGGGTGCTTTTGGGTTTGTCAGCGGTTCAGAGACCCCTGGCATTCAGCATGATTTGTAATGTAAATTATATAATTGTACTTTCACATATTTTAACATCAAATGAAATGATTGACTACAGAATCGGAGCTGTCTACAGGTGGGGGGTCAATTACCATCTGAATAATCGCAGAGGCACACAAGAATAGCATAGCCGCTGAGCGTGACATATTTTTATCTCTATGCATTTCAATGAAGTCAGGCTGGTACATAAAAGGTTATCACCTAGGAAACATATTTTCCTAAGCACAAGTTAAACATGCAAGGGAGATCAGCAAAGATATTCAATTTAGCCAGTCAGCCCTAACCTATTAATATTTTAACAAAATCCAGTGAGGATAATTTTTTTCTTTGATCCCATTTCATGTGAGCAGCCGGGAAAGGGAAGAAAAATTAAAAACAAAATAGTCAAGCATACAGAATGAGGTTATGTATTAAGTGGGCTATTTAATGTTTCTGGCATTTCATAGCCCAGGGGAAAGTGTGGATGGATTTAACAATCAAGAGCTGTGTTCCCTTGGCCACAAAGTTGGAGAAACATAAAATAATCTATACCTCTAAGCTGACAAATCATACCTGACACTCGGCTTCATCTCACCGGGACGCCCAAGATCAGCATTAATCACATGTTACACGGAGTCCAAAGAAAAGCAAATCACACAGCCTGCTGAAAGTGAGACGGAAGGTCTTCGGGAAGGGTTTTAATCAATAATAAGTGGACTGATAACCGGGAGCTACTGTTTTAATCTCCCGATACGAGGAGAAATGAGTGCAAAGAACAGAGGCCCCAGGAGCTGGATGAAGCCCAGAATGTCTCAAAGAACCCAAAGTAGTTAAGAGCCAACTTTCCTTCTTAGTTCGTGACAAGAACGGCTTGTTGTCCAAGCAGAGTCACGCCTTGGTTAGTCCTCTTACTTCCAGAGTGTGTGCTTCCTCCCCTAACAGCACTTCCTTCTTCTTAACTGTAGTTTTGCTACCACTAGGAATCATAATGTAAATATCTGATGTGCAGGACATCTGATAGGGGCCTCCCCAAAGGGGTAGAGACCCACAAGATGAGAACCACTGCTGTTTGTGCCAGCAGACCTGTGGACAGGGCTTTGTATCATTCATGAGAAGCCCAGCTGGTGCCACAGTGAAGTTCTTGTCATGATATGAAGTTCTTGTCTGATATAAAAGAGGCTATTCAGTTGCCATGTGTCCTGTCCAAAATCTTGTGTTGAACTTGGAACTGTTGTTCCAGAGTAGGTGCACTTTTTCAGAATGTGGCCTTATTTAGAAATAAGGGATCTGATAATGTGGTGTGATAAGATGAGATCACTCTATAGTAGGGTGGACTGCCAATCGAAGATTCGTAGTAAAAGCAGAAGTTGGGACACAGGAACACAGGAAGAGTGTCATATGCAGGTGAGGGTAGAGATTAGAACCACAAAGTCTGCCCACAAACCACACTGCTTCTTATTCTTCTCCACAGCTCTAAGCAGCCAGTCTTGTGGACTCCTTGAACTCCCTATGTGCAGAACTCAGTCCTAGTCAGGTTTTGTTGTTTAAGCCGCATTTCCTAGCACTCCACTATAGAACACCAGCAAATCATAGGTGTACTGTATTTCATGCCTATGTAATTTAGATCTTGAAGATTTACGCATAAAGCTAATGCTTATCTTGCCTTGAGCTGATGTGAGCACATTGAAAAGCCGAACAAGTACATAAACAAATACCACCCCAGGCAGATGGGGCCTGAGTCCCTGGATCCCACCATACCTGAAGTTCTACCCTTGGCCTTACAGTTATGTCTTATCAGATTCCAATTTTTAATTATACTAATTAGAGTTGAGTTTAGACTACAAATAAAGGACCCCCAAATTGTTTATTCTAAAGGTGGTCAGTGTAGAGTCAGAATATCTCGAGAGACATAAAGTCTTAAGATAGAGGACATAACTATGGTGATTAGACCAAAGAAAGACTTCATTCAGTTTGGAACAGTGTGCTTTTTGGAAGGAAATAGACGATTCAGAGCAGAGGGATTAAGTGATGAGGGACCTGCATGCTGAATTACAGGAGGTGAGATGTTTTTCCTAAAGCAGGAAATAAAGGAACAGGGAAAACATGATCAGTGAGCTCAAATGGACACAGGAGTGGTCCCATGGTGTCTTTTCTGTTGCTGTGATAAAACAAAGCACACACACTTAGTCACTAGAGAAATAAATGAAAAGTTATCCCTCTCATGCTCAGAGCCCCATCTTCCAGCAGAATCTAGATTGTGTCAAGTTAACAATGAATACTGTCACCGATGGCAGTTCTAGGAAGGCTTGAGGTTGACTCTTGCAAGCCCCTGGGATAGAGCTGGGAGGCTATGGGAAACAGGCTTAAAGTCGTCATTTAACATTCTGAGGGGGTGCTTCTTGTATGACATGACACACTGTCATTTATGTACACGCTGAATCGGTCAGCAGGCTGGATATCTTCCAGGCTCCTTCCAGATTGGACTTTTAAGTTCTAAATTCTTTCACCAGAACTCAAGTGAGTGTTGCTTCAAGACTCCTGGTTTTGTGTAGGGAGTTAGAGGAGTTGGCCTTGGACATCTAAACCCTCCAGCTGGGATATGTCAGTATTCAGAGACTCCTACCTAGTCAGGTCTCTGTCCACATGCCCTGGGAATTGTGGGGTCACCTGGAACACACAAAGGTTAAACATTCATCTTTGTTCAAATGAATGGCCAAGGCCATTGGGATGTGACTCTTGGTGCCAGGATGCACCCAAAACGAGAGCTCACCTTTCATATTCTTTTCTTCTTTGCTCTAACTGAATTATCAACATCATAGCTAAGAGTTGAAGGTTAACCAACATACCTTATAATCAATCTGGCTATAAATATTTTTAATAGATGGCTCATATTAGACATTTAATATACCTAATGTCAAGTGACCATTTGAGGGACAACCTGGACAAAGGCCTACCACTGCCCCATATTGCCTAATAATATTTAGCCTTTAGGTTTCTTTGGAAGAACATGGGGCTTTGTGTTGAGGACCAAGGTTGATCTGGGGAGATGAAGGAGAGGAAAGAAGGGAAGTGGGGGTGAGGGCAGGGTCCCTCCTTCTACTATCATCTGAGCAGCTCCTCAGACCACTAGGTAGCTTTCAGCTAACTCAGCTCACCCTTTAGGTTTGATATGGCAGCCAACCCTGGACAAAAGGAAGAGAAAATATTCTCCCAGTTTGGGCCAGCATGACTGTCGGCTAGACCGAGAGAGGAGAGCCACTGCAGTTTATAGTCAGGAAAGAAAGTAAACCTGATGGTGAAGAAGTCTCCACTCACTAGGCAGGAAAGGGAGCCTGAGGCTGATCCGCAAATAACATGCATTGACATGTTCTTCATGAACACTAAATTATCCAATAAGCTATTCAGTTAAAAAAAAATTCTTGGGGCCAGTGAGACAGCTCAGCAAGAAGTAGATGCTTAGGGCCAAATTGACAACCTGATTTTGATTCTCAGGACCCACACGGTAGATTCACACGGTGGAAGAAGAGAACAGGTTCCTACAGGTTATCCTCTGACCTCCCCATGCATGCTGTGCTGCCCCATACTGACTCTATAAATAAATACATGTAGTTTAAAGAAAAATGCAATCCTTGAACATAAACCCCAGTGTGGACTGGAATAGGATCTACTATGAATGTCCAACGATTGATACTTTAGTAAAAAGATGGATATTTTCGTAAAAAGATTGATATTTTCACCAACCTATTTCTAGGAAGTTCAAACATTTCTCTCAAAAAATTAAGTCTCCATGAAAATGCACCTTTTGATATTAAATCCGATCTGAGGTTTGCAAACACACACACACACACACACACACACACACACACACACACACACACACACAGATCACTGGAGTCTCCCCCGTCTCCTACACATTACTTTGTATTTCTTTTCTGTCACTGTGACTAAATACATAACAGAAACAGAAACAATTTAAGGGAGGAAGGATTTCTTCTGGCTCATGGTTTAGACTGAGCAATCTGTTAGGTGGAGGAGGCTTTGAGAGTGTGGGGGTAGGGAGGGCAGCTTGTCACATGCCAATTAGCGGGGAGCTTAGGCTGGCAGCAGAACTCACACTCTATGCCACTAATCTCCTATCTAGGGCCCGTGTCCAGAAGCTTACAGCACACACACACACACACACACACACACACACACACACACACACCAGATAGTGCAAACTGGACAACAATCATATACTCAAATATATGAACGTGTGGGAACATTTTTACATCCAAACCATGATCACTTTTGAGGGAACCAGGGCAGGGGTCATCTTTTTCAGTTGGAAGACAGGTTCAGAGGAGGAAAGTGTGTCCTGCCCATGATGACAGAGCTGGAGAAGTGGGGAGGGTATAGAACCCAGGTTTTCCTGACTAGATGTTTACCAGGGTCCCTAGGAGCATTAAAAAGCAACAGGTAGTTTACAACCGTCACCTTCTGACTTTTAGACACCCAAATCTCAATGTGTACTCCCAAGACCAGCAGCATAAACACCACCAGGAGCTTGCTAGAGATATAAATTCTTCATTCCACTCTCGCCATTCTGAAGCCAGATCTGGAGGTAGACCTCAGACCTGCTGTTTAACATCCCCCGTCCCTGCCCCCGTCTGCCCCTCCCCCCGCCCCTTGCCCGGGATTCCATTCTGTGTTCAGATTTTAGACCGGCTGTGCTGGAGGGTGGTGGTGGTGGTGGTGGTGTTGGTGTGTGAGTTTGCTTAAGGGCATGTCAGAAATATGGGCACCAAAAAAATCAGTCTCATCATCTCTGAATCCTTTTAGCAAAGGCCAGAGTCCAAAGCACTGAAGAGCTTGTTATGACTCAAAGCTAAGGCAGCTTTGGCTCTGAGAACACAGGAATAAAGGCTCGCTTGCTCTCAAAGCCTGGCCCCAAATCCTCTGCCTCGCACACACATCAGTGCAGAACTGAGCCCAACTCAGCCACACAGCTGATTATATTCTGGGACAGGGTGACCAGTTATTCTGATCCTGTAATCTTTGGAAAACAAAGAGCCTGGATGTCTGGGTGAGTAGAGGGGGCTGTGGGCTCTCATTTCATTTGTAACATGCCTGGCAGGTCCTGAAATACGGCCATGTGTTCCTTCCAGTGCCCACACTTACTCCCTGTGGGATTTAAGCACTCTTCTCAGGGACGTATTAATATTCAACAAAAACAAATACCTCCAAAAAGATGGAAAACACAACCGTCAGAGGCGTCAGAGATTATGAAAGTTGAGAGAACAGGATTTTAAAAACAAAACAAAACAAACAAACCAAAAAAAATCTGGGGATTGAGCTCAGAATCTGGGTGAGCAATCCATCACTGGGTTATATCCCAGTTCCCTATTCATTCATTCATTCATTCATTCATTCATTCATTCATTCATTTAGAAGCAGGGCCTTACTATCTATCTATCTATCTATCTATCTATCTATCTATCTATCTATCTATCTATGCATTTATGTATTTATTTATTTAGAATCAGGGTCTCACTCTTTATTTACTTGTTTGTTTAGAAACAGGATCTCACTAAATTGCCCAGGCTGGCTTAAACTCATAATCCCTGTTCTATCCCTCTGGTGTATCTCTAGTTACAGGCATAAAGAATGGGTTCATTGTCCCACCCTCTCATAGATTCTGAGGCATGGCGGGGAGAGGGGCATGGACAAGGCTGTCACTCAAACGCTCCTGTGATACAATGGCTCAGCACAAAAACTCTAGGAGCAATGCAGACTGCCAGAGATGCTGCTGAGGCAAGCAGATAGGTGACAAAGCACAGACCCTTCTTCCTGAGGCAGGGCCAAAATGACAAGGGGAAAGCCCATGATTGGTAGAAAGCGGAGCTCAGACTGAATGTGGCCAATAGAACAGCCTTGTTTAACAGTTGCCTTGGGACTGGAGAGATGGTGCAGCAGTTAAGAGCACTGGTGGTTCTTCCAGAGGTCCAGAGTTCAATTCCCAGTAACCACATAGTGGCTCACAAACATCTGTAAGGGGATCAGATGCACCTTCTGGTGTGTCTGAAGACAGCAACAGTGTACATCATACATAAGATAAATAAATCTTGAAAAACAAAACAACGACCACTTGGCTCCGGTCAACAGTGCCATTTTCAAAGGCGAATTTGCAAGTACTAATTAAAAATCAGAGTGAGGTAGCACATGTCTGTAATCCCAGCTATAGGGAGATTGAAACAAGAAAAAGAATGAGTTTGCGGCAATATATGGAAATATTGTCTCAAATTAAGATGTAAAAGCACTAAGTGGCAGTATGACTCAGTGATACATGCTGCCACCACCTGACTTACAATGACAGTTCTTAAGGAAAGCTATTCAAATTATTTAAATATCTTTAGAGTCATTTGTGTGTTTCCTGCCTGCCCAACTTGTGATTATATGCACCATACTTTGGTTGGGTCTTAACATGTCCCTACAAGCCAAAGAGTTGACTTGGTCCTTGAGTAGATCCTGTTGAGTGTTGTTGGAAACACTGAAAGGTGGCCCCTGGTGAGAAGCTTGAGGACGTTAGAGAAATGTTCTTGGTTGTTCTCTTGTTCTCTTTGTCCCCAGACACAAGAAGAACAGTTCTCTCCATCAGGTGCGGCTTGAGGCTCTAAACAACAGGGTCAATGCTCCGTGGGTGGAAACCTCCAAAGCTGTAAGCTTGGGGGATCCTGTTCGCGTTATAAACTCACTGCATCAAGTCTTTGTTACAACAACTGAACACTGACTAACATACCCTGTGTTCTGGTCACTGCTCTATATGCAGACACTTATTAAATGGTTGTTGGGTGAATACAGTAGTATGTATTGAAAGTTTACGTATATAAGTATTTTCAGCATTTTAAAAGTATAGAGATCCCAGAGCATTCCCAACAAGGGATTTGTCATGCAGTTTTATTTTATTCTATATTAAAGGTAGAAACTAGAACCTTGTGCACGTTAGTCGTGCATTTAAACACTGAGCTGTATCTCAGCTCTTTGTATAGATTCATTTTGAAACTGAATCTTGCTAAGTTGCCCAGGCTGGACTTGAACTTTCGAGCTTCCTAGTGCAGCCTTTCTTGTAGCTGAGACTACAGGTGTGCCTCTCATGACCTAGCTCACCGCATCGTTTATCAGATGAGGAATCTGAATCGAAGAGCAGCTGACCATCAGGTTCAGTCCTGCCCTGGTAGTTCACAGCACAGCTAGGACCTATCTATCATGTACTCTTCTACCCGCTACAAACTATTATTATGGCTATATCTCTAAGGCAGGAACTAATAAACCAAGGGCCCCTGGAGCCAGGCTGGGCCTTGGAATCTCCCTTTCTCTTTTTGATACAAAGTAGGAACTCACCCAGAGCCTTGTTGAATCAGTTATTAAAAATTGTTATTTTTCTGAGAATAAAAACAGAAAGGCCATTAAAGAGACCCTGCGATCTAATGAAAAAGCCAAGCTGTGGTAAAGCTGGAGAGCCTCTCATGGTTCTGTTTCTGTTTCCTCTCTTGAGTAAGTCGCTCAGATTTTATAGGTTCCTGTTTTCCCAGATATAAAAATTGGACATTTTTCGTTTACTGCATCCTTTCACAAGGACCTTTGAGGGGTAAAATGTGCTAAGAGAGAATGGAACCCACGTAAATATTTATAAAGCTAAACCTAGCGTACAAGTTTACGGTGTTGTTTTCTAGGCATTCTCTCTCCATTCCCAATGAAGAAAACCATTAGAAAAGCAAGGGTTCTTAGCTCCACCAAAAGATGCAGCGAGAGGCTGGGACTGCATCCTCAGCCAAAGGTGCTAAGGATAGAGCCAAGGCTGAAGCCAGCCTGTTTCTTCTAGCCAAGGTACCAGTGGAACAAGAGCCACTGGCAAACTAGGCTGTAACTCCAGATGAGCTCTGTGTATTCGGGTGTGGGTAGAGAATATAGTAAAAGACAGAACCTGGCCAAATATATCCCCCAAGTGAAATCCAGAGGGAAGGCTCCCCAGAACTTGGGACAAGCCAATAGAGAAGGAAGGGGGAGAATGTCTCAATACATTCTTGTGCCATGTGCTTCAAAAAAATATTCCAGAAACGGCCAAGAGTGCCACTCATGTCAGCAAAGATACACTAGCAAAGAGGAAAAGAAGGGAAAACCAGGACCTCAAATGTCTTAAAAGTACTTCAGTGTTGTTTTTTTTTTTTCTCTGAATAATTGGAAGTCCAGAAACTTTTCTTGGTGGGAAGACTTTGGGCAGTTGATACAGAAAGTCCTGGGTTCAAGCCCCAAACAGCCTCTTTCTGTTTAAGTCTAAATTACACATCGGTCTGGCTGATCCGTGGCTAGAAGGAAGTCATACAGGAAATGTTCAAGTCTAGATCCTGACTCATGAAGTCTGACCCTCCCCCAACAGCAGTTCCTGCTCAGACCCTGCTGAGAGCACACTGAGCCAGAAAAGCAGAGAGGTGGGCGAAGTATGTGCCCTGTAGCCATAGCACCATGTCCCTATAGAAGGGCTGGGCTTCTTTCTCCTTGCTTGCTGAGTGTCTTCTCTTCAATCTGAGACCTTTCATATCCCAGGCTAGCGTCCAACTTGTTATGTAGCAGAAGATGTCCTTGAACTTCTGACCCTCTGGATTCTATATTCTAAGCACTGAAATTATAGGGACAATTCTATAAATTCCACCACCACCAGGTTTACTGCCTGTGTTTTACAGTAAGGATTTGCTCATTCTCTGTGCTTTCCTGGGTATAATTGGGGAATCATCATCTTGTTTGCAAGACTGATGCTTTCCAGTTCTCGAATCACCTTTGAAGTGTCTCTTGGAGACCTGTCCTCCCAGTCAGGGAAGTCTTATGTGACTAAATAACAGTTCTCCTGTAGGACTATTGGCTGGCACTACCCAGGCTGACAAACCTGCCAACCATCAGTAAGGTAGGCTTCTGTGTTACTGCATTGAAATCTATAGTCTAAGTAACAGAGTCATTCACAAGGAAACAGACAGCTACTAACCAGTCGACGGGAGGAAACAAATAATCACATTTTAATACATTATTTATCACTTGTTCAGTTGGAACATCTTTCTTGTGTGGCACATCAGTTCAGCAACGCTGAAAGCCTCTTATTCACTGGCTGCTATATCAATATAGACAACAAAGCTGGCCTGATACTACCTCCATAGTCAGTGATTGCCTGAGAACTTTTTGTTTCTTTCTTTGTTTGTTTTTTCCTTTAGTATTATTTTTGGGATACTCTTTTTCTGGGTCAAGTCACTTCAATGGTAGAAAACAACCTCCTTTGGGGCTCAACCATATACAAACATTCTATACGCTGAGAGGATATGGGTTTGAACACTGGCATGTGTATGAACTCCCAGCATGCGGGGGAGATGAATTTTCTGTGCTGTCAACTGGGATGTGTATGACTTGCTTTCCTTTAAGGCTGCAAACTGTCCAAGACAAGGCTTATGTTCCTGTAGCAGGACTCTGTCCACTCTGGTCATTTTCAAACTGCTGGAGGTTGGCGGGGGGCCCAGCATCTCGGGCTTACTAAAGGCCAAAGTCCTTTGCATTTGCCATGGTGGGTGGTATGGGGCCATTACTGTGCTACGTTAGTCATGACCATTATTTATAGAGCTACCTGTCCTTATCTGAGAAAAGACCCTTTATGCATACGAACACATGTAGGCAATATCTGACTATATCCCAAAGATTAAAAACAAACCTACAGGCACCAAGTAAATACAAACTTTAAAATTACTTAGACTGCAGCTACAAAGGACTCCAGCAACAAACATTGACCCCGAGTGGTTTGGAGCCACAGGCTGTTTTGGTTTGTTCTTTTGTAGCAGTTAAAATTCATTATCAACACTTCTGCCTTGGAGTCACTCACACTAACACAGGAAATACTGTGTCTCTGGAGAAGTCAGGTCTGGACACACTGGCTCCTGCCCTCATGGTCACAAGTGAGAGGATTTGAGTGACAGCTGTCACTTTGAGGGGTCTTGAGCACTTCAGTGCCCCAGTGTCCCCAGGGCTTCCCTTTGATGGTCATCTCTAGCCCATTGCAGCCACTTAAAGCTGTCTGTCTGGCAATTACAGCATCTGAAATATTTATTTAATTTCTGACTGTGTAAATCACACACATGGAAAGTGCTTTGAGTAGCACAAAGGGAGGATGCCCTGAAAAAGAGGTCAGCCTCTGTCTCCATCTGTAGTCTCTCTAAGTGGCCACCGTTACCAGTTTCTTAGGTCTCTTTCTAGTTAGTAATGCTATGATTCTATACATTAAAGATCCCACCAAAGACTTAGAGCTGATAAACAGGTTCAGCCAAGTGGCAGGATACAAAATCAACATGCAAAACTTAGTAGCCTTCCTATGTTCCATGTCAAAAACTGAATAAGAAATGAGAGGAATGATCCCTGCACAGAAACACACACACACACACACACACACACACACACACACACACATCAAATGCCTGGGGGATGAGCCTAACCACGGGAAAGAGAGACCTCTACAATAATAACTTTGTGACTATGAAAAAAGAAATCGGGGAGGACACTCAAAGATAAAAAAGTATCCCAGGTTCATAGATTGAGAGAGTTAATAGTATGAAAATGACCACCGCAGCAAATTGAATGCCATCCAAGCAAAGGTCCAAAGTCATTCTTGACAGACAGAGAAAAACAATTCCAAAATGTACAAGGTGGCACACAAGACCAAGGGCCACCCAAGCAATCCTGAACAAAATGGATAATGTAGAGGGTGTGGCCACACTGGGTTTCCAATTATACCTCAGAACTGTAGTCATAAAATAGGAAGGTACCAGTACTAAAACAGATACAAGGACCTATCTAGTACATGTGAATACCCAGTTAAAAGTCCACATAATCACAGCCACCTCATTCTCCACAAATGTGCCTAAAATATACCCTGGGGAAAGACAGCATCTTCAGCAGATGGTGCTGGGGAAACGGTGGCTCATTCTTCCTGTCACACTGTGTGTTCTCTTGTCCAGCAGTCAGATGCTTATCAGCGTTTGAGGAGCAGATGACACTTCCATTGTGCCTGACACATACTGTCACCTTGATGGGCTGGCTTAACAGCATTGGTAAACTTTCCAGGGACTTTCTAGCCCAGCCCTGGCTAGATAAAAAAAATTCTAGATCTATAAACAAAGCTAAATACAGACAGATTAAGAAACACCTCTGTCTTACCCTCTAAGAACAAATCAACTGGGCCAAAAACTTGGGTAGTACCTGTGTTCTGACTGGATTTGAGTTCTGCTCCACAGCATGGACATCGTGCCTGGTACTGTGACCCTAGTCAAGAGCACATGGCTTGGTAGGTCACAAGCTCCATCGTAGCTCCTGTTGTTATTTTGCCAAATGGTCATGCTGTCAAGTGGCCTTCTGGGCATTTAGGCGTATACCCATGAGAGCCAAGCTGCTCTCAGCCTCAGTCAGTAAGCAGCAGTTTAAATAGAAAAAATGCAGAACTGGTCAAAGT
Source organism: Mus minutoides (assembly GCA_902729485.2). Lineage (NCBI taxonomy): Eukaryota > Metazoa > Chordata > Mammalia > Rodentia > Muridae > Mus > Mus minutoides. The sequence goes on from LR749497.1 coordinate 4,903,554, forward strand.
GCCAAGAATAAGGTGTTTGTCCTCCAAACAGGACATCAATATAATTTCCTCATCCTACCCCATAGACCCCTCCAAGGGCTCAGAGGACATCACAGAGGAGGAGAGAGAAAGAATGGAGAGCTGAAGAAGGGGAGTGGTGCTGCGAAGTAATGTCTTCTAGAGATGACACAGCAATTGTGCTCCTAAGAGGATGGCAATTATGGTGATCTGCACAAGACCTTCACAAGATCAAGCCAGCCCAAATCTGGTCATGGATTGGGTAGTGGATCTCAATGCCCCACCCTCATTGAGGAGCTTCTGCAAGCTGCTGGATGCTGAGGGAGGGAGACTCATTCCTATTGGAAGACACAGCCGGTAGCAGGAGTCCTGTGCTCCAGGTAAGGAGTGGCCCCAGGCCCATGCACCTGTGGGCATCACTAACTGAACTTAGTGGGCTTAAAGAAAAAAGAGTTGAAATTGGAGGGGGTTGTGTTGGCGGGGCAACATGGGAGACGTGGGAGGAAGAAATGGGGGCTGGATAGGATTATATTTCATTTCATATTCATATAAAATTCTCAGGAATAAAAAGTAAGCACAGGGAACCGGATAGAATAAAATCTAAACCCCTTCCCTGGGAACTTCCAGTGCAGAAGCCCATTCCTGGCCCAGGGACTTGGCCCAGGCTCTTTCTATAGCCTGTTGTAGGAGTTTCTGGCCTTTTTGTTCCTCTTTTAGCTAACGCTTTCTCTTCCTTTAAGATAGAAGCCTCCCCAAGTTTCCCAGCCTTCTAATTCCCACGAAAGCTTCATCTTATCTATCTTTGATGCTTTTTTAAATGTTCTGGCTTTTTTTTTAAGTTCTTCAGTTTTCATCTGATCCTCTTGATGGAGCTCAGTCTCTGTTTCCTAATCTGCAAGCTTACAGTGGTCTCTCAACTCCCCTTGTAACTGTGAGGATCACTGAGCTACCAAAGGCTAGACCCTCTCTCCTGTGAAAACACCACCACTGCTAGTCTGTGCCATAAAATCTGACTATTTATCATGTGGTATAGCAGCTGTGCACACAGCACATATAGAACATAGCAAGTGTGTTAGATGGTTTAGGCAAGATACAGAGAAGCCTATCATGCCTATAATTTCCTGGGTTATTGCAGAATTTTCCTGATAGTTTCATGCCCACACACCACTGACCCCTTTCCTTCCATTTAAAACTTTCAATAATCATATTCATTCATTCATTCATTCATTCATTCATTCATTTTGAGTGACATGTGCTTATGTGAAAGTCAGAGGACAGCTTGTGGGAATTGATCCTCTCCATCTGGATCTCAGAGACCAAACTTACACCCTCAGACTTGACATCAGGTATGTTCACCCTTTGCATTATCTTGCTGGTCTCTGCCCTTGGTCTTTTATACTCTTGTCCTCTCAGACACCAGAGGGCGCTGTCAGACGAGTGTAATCTCCCACCCTTTGAGCCAAGGTCTTCTCTGATGCCCATCTCCCACACAGAAAAATCCGAGGCCTTAACTTGAGGAAGAAGGCCTGATGCAGTAGGCCCAGCCAACCCTTTATGTCTTGGTCTATGCCTGCTATTTTTGGCTTCTTGGCACATCGATGTCCTAAATGGTGAGAGACCTGTCGTCACTTTTGTACTTTCTGTTCCTCTGCCTAGAATACTTTCCTTCCTTGTTCTGTGAGGTGACTCATACCCCTGTCCTCAAGTTGTCATTCAACTGTCAACTTCTTAGGAGTCATCCCAAGATAGCTGATTAAAATTGCCACCCACCCCACTCCCTGTTCATTTTCTCCACTTCTCTCTTCCTCACTGTACTTACCACTTTTTAATGTCCTGCACGCCTTTCTTATTTCTCTCTGTTTTTATCTTTCTTCCTCAGTAGAATGTGAAATCCAGAAAGGAAGGGATTGTTCTATTTTCTACTACTACCATATTCCACAGATATCCAAGGGTGTGTCAGCAGGAGCTCAATCAGAGTCACATGGAAGAAAATGAATTTGGATTGTTGAGGGTACATTAGCCAGGGTTTTCCAGAGAAATAGACTCAACTATGGTTATATGGACAGAAGGAAATGTATTATGAGGGGCTGGCAAACATGACTATAGAGGCTAAGAAATCTCATGCCCTGCATGTGAAAGGAGGGACCCAGTAGAAATAGAGGTATAGTTCTGGGCTAACCATGATGGCCTAAGAAACCAGGAACCAATTATTCAAGTGCAAATCTGAGGGCCAGAGCAATGCAATGTTCGTATCTAAGGGTAAGAGAAGAGATGGGGTGCCGTTCAATCAAGCAAGAGCAAGAGCATCATACTGACCCCCCTGCTCTTCTGCTCTCTGTGGTCCTTGGCAGCTGCATGATGCTTCCACTGTACATACAGGTTGTCAATAGTCTACCGACTTGGACGCCAGACTCCCAGAAGCTCCTCCCATTTACAACCGCCATTTTACTCAAGACGATCTCAGAAGTAAAGAGTAATACCAGGAGAGTAATGACCAGAATCTGGGGGAGAAAAATGAATATAGGAGAGGTAGAGGGAGGGTGGTTAATGGATTCAGGGATGCGATGGAACAGGAAGAGTCATAGCTAACATTCCATGGCAAAGCGTGTGTTGGCAACAGCTAATAGTGTGCTTCAGAGTACCCAGCAGAGAGGGCTTTAGCTGTTCCCAACACGGAGAAACAATGAACGTTGGAGGTGATGGAATGGCAATTACCCTGAGTAATCATTGTACCCACTCCGCCCTGTAAAGAGAATGTGTCAACGGAGAGCAGGAGACGTTAAAGAAATGTTTTATCAGCTATCTGGGCATGGATGAGCCTAATCAGGTTGACACATCTAAGTGTCATAGACAGTAAGCGACAGAAGTGGAGGATAAGAGGCCAACAGCAGATACTGCTTACCTGGAAAGTCCCCAGGATTCAGAGCCACAGACTTGAAGCCTGCAGGAACCAGACATTGTAGGTCTATGAGACTGTAAAGCATTGTATGGCATGGCTGTGATATCATTTGTCCTAGATCACACACACTCAAGTTTTAATGGCTGCAGAGTTAAGGTCTAACTATGGTCACCTCTATCAAGGCCAGTTCAGAGAAGGTGGGCTTCTCCCATCCAGCTTTCAATCATGACACATTTGTCAAAATGGAGGTGGACACATTTTTTGCAAGGGAATTTTTCATGCTGGACAGAAGAAATGAACAAAGATAAATATCTAGCCTCTTTATGCCGTTGTCTTCACTGAAGTAAGAAGAGTCGCCAGGAAGGTCATCTCTATTCACAACATGAGGAGGAAGAGATTTAAAAACAAATAAACAAACTAAAATTCATGAATCTATTTGTGATGGTTTGTATATTCTTGGGCCAGGAAGTGGCACCATCTGGAGGTGTGGCCTTGTTGGAATAGGTGTGACCTGGTTGGAATAGATGTGTCATTGTGGGTGTGGGCTTAAGACTCTCACCCTAGTTGCCTGGAAGTCAGTCTTCCACTAGCAGCCTTTGGATGAAGTTGTAGAACTCTCAGCTCTGCCTGCGCCATGCCTGCCTGGATGCTGCCATGCTCCCACCATGATGCTAATGGACTGAACCTCTGAACCTGTAAGCCAACCCCAATTAAATGTTGTTTTTATAAGCCTTGCCTTGGTCATGGTATCTGTTCACAGCAGTAAAACCCTAACTAAGACACTATTGTTCACTCCACAAGCTTTACAACAAATCTTTAGCCACATCAAAGGTGTCTAGTTTGACTCATAAAATTAGAAATGCAAACTGAAGTGAGACTTATCTTACTTGTCATTTTAGCAAGAAAGTCCCCCTGTGACTTCATCAAACACTAATCTAGTTGTTACTTTGAAGGTGTTTTACAGACACGATTAAAATGACTGACTCTTGACTGAGCTGGGCCGAGCTGGTGGGCCTGATTTTATCTAGTGAAATAACTTGAGACCAGAATTGAGGCTTCCAGAGGGAGAAAAATGTTCCACCTGTAGACCGCAGCTTCAGCCAGTACCCAGGCATTTCCCAGTTCTCAAAACCTGCCCTTCAGATACAGCGCTTGCCTAGACAGTCCCCATACTGCATAGGCAGCTCTTTGAGCTTGGTATACAGATAGACAGCAGGAATAAGCTCGGTATACAGATAGACAGAGGCATGCCACTCCTGGTTTGCCTCTCCTCACGGAGTATCCAAGCACATGCCCACCAGGCTGGACTGGAGGGAGTGGAGCTTAGGAGCAGATGGGTTCAGCAGGATCTTGGTTGGCTTGAGTGAGGGAGAAACAGCCTTCTCCAGAGATAGCTTTCAGTGAAACAGCTCTCCTTATTTGGGGGGTGGGGGACAAGGACTAACCTCGGAGGAGTGTAAGGTTTTTTCAAGGTTAGTGTCTGTCATTGGTTTGTGCCTGAGGTGCTGGGGACACCTCATTTGCATGCTAGGCGAACATGTCCTTATAAGGACAGGGGAGGTTTAACCAGTAACCTGGCCACTAGGCTATGTGACTACCTCAGGGGTGGCAGAGGTGTGAGTCGCAAGACTACATGTACTGGGACACATAGGACCTGAGCAGGGAGGAAATAGTCCTACTCCTGCCTATCCCAGGGTGAGATTTCCAGGGTTTGGCCACATCACAGCCTCACCATGGCTCTGGACTGGCTATCCCTTGCATGGTCTTCCAGTCCCACACAGGCAAAACACCCATATACGTAAAATAAAAATAGTAAAGTCTTTGCAACTTTAAAAAGCACTCTGATGCCGGGTGGTGGTGGCGCACACCTTTAATCCCAGCACTTGGGAGGTATAGACAGGCAGATTTCTGAGTTCGAGGCCAGCCTGGTCTACAGAGTGAGTTCCAGGACAGCCAGGGCTATACAGAGAAAGCCTGTCTTGAAAAAACAAAAAACAAAACAAAAAAAAAAACCCCACTCTGTTGTGAATGTCTTCCCATTCTACATGGGCTCCATATTTACCAAGGTCTCTTCATTCTAAAATGGAGCCCTGTTAGGATTAGCAACAGGGTGTAAGATGGGTCCATAGGGTTCCTATCTATTTCTGTGTCTTGTTAACCAGGCTTAGGATTTGACCAAGGCCTTGGAATGCTCATTAACAGTTGCTCTCATGATTAAAACAGCTTCACAAACAGAAAGGGAATCTGGATGAGGAAGGAAGGTGGGGGAGGGGCTGGAACTTTATCTCCCCTTCCTCTGTGTTCCTATTGGCTATAGAAAGACTAGGAAATCCATTGGAGCTTCAGGCCAGACACTGCAGAAGCCAAGGGCCACACCCCACTGCAGGACTCAGCAGGGTTCGGGACTTCACATCTTTGGAAGTCCCAGAGATGTCGATGGTATGGGTCTGGGGATTCTACCATCTTGAGCAATGATCCTAAACCTTCCTAACGCTGTGACCTTTCTTTCAGTCTGGCTCCTCGCATTGTAATGACCCTCAAATATAAAATTATTTTCATTGTTACTTCACAACCGTAACTTTGCTACTGTTATGAACTGTAATATAGACATTTGATATGCAACTCCAAAAGGGGCCACAACTCACAAATTGAGAATGACTGCCCTACCATGTTAGGGCAACAATTGAACAAGAGAAAGAGGTTAACAGTTCATGGTTTATTACTCTAAAACAGGCCCACCTAAATAAACTTCATAGGTCTCTACATCTCTTCTCCGAACCTGGAGATTTGCAATGAAGTTCTCCAGATGACTGGCCACCCTGTGATCCGGTGAAAGGGTCACAGAGTCGTCAATTTGAAACTATTCTGAGAAAGACCAGCCTCACTATCCCTAGATGATTGTCACTGCTGTAAGATCCAATCTCACCATTGTGAAGCCATACACATCCTAGCAGATGAATGACCTCTGTGTCTCCAATTTCCTTATCTACAAAATTAGAACAAAACGAGTTAGCTGTTTCCTCACTGCAGTCCATGAACATGGTATGCATAAAATGTTGGTTCATAGCAAGCTGGCAAATTAGTCAGGAGTCCAGCAGAAAATACAGCAGTTCAGAGGGTACAGATGAGGAGGTTGCCATGTAGGAAGCACGCACGAAGAAGGAGTATGAAAATGTTCATGTATTCAGAGATGAAAGTGTGCCTCTGCAGGCCAGAGAGATCTACAGTCTGGGGGAGGACCACGCTGGGAGGAGCTGTAGTCACAGAAGGGATAATCCACCGCCAAGGACTCTTTATCAATGTAGGATGGCTGGCTTGTCTCTCTCTCTCTCTCTCTCTCTCTCTCTCTCTCTCTTCTGCCCCGCCCCTGTTCTTCTGCAAGGTGGTACAGTGAGGCACAGTGTGCAGGTATCTGCCTCAGACAGGATAATGCAGAGAGAGAAATGCATCACATGGAAAGAGCAGACCAGTGGCGAGTGGAGGGTCTGGAACACAGTGCTGGGTAGATGTGCAGTTGCTACTGCGTCAACATACGCATCAGCTTCACGGAGGTTTCCATCTGTGCTTATAGTATATTTTCAATCTTAAAGGTATTTTATATCTCATTGAATGCTTGTAGCAACACTCTCAAAACCCATGCCATTTGGAGGATAAGTTACATGATATTCTAGTCACTATCAAAGTGTGGGAGAACCTGTACTGTTGCAGACAGGCTTGAATATTTTCTTCCTGCCTAGTACAACATTCTTGGCAGTGGCTTCTCCATTAGAATGTGAACCAAGTTCAGTCATTTGGACACAACATGCCGAAAATTAATGTCTAGTCTATTGATCAGGTAGGTGTTACATGGGTGTGTCTGGTGGAGACAGGCACATTTAGCACACACTCAGAAAAGCATATATTTGGGCTCTGTTTTCCTTTTTCCTATTTACATTATGCACCAATAAATATTTTTACTGTTAAGTCCCCAAGCCATATCACCTTCAGAAGCTATCAGCCTGGCTGGGCCGAGAGCACGGAGAAAGGCTCTTTTCCTGGAGTAGTAGAGAGAATCCTGGAAGCCTGGCATCTCTCTGAAATGCTCTATCAAAGGCCCAGCCCAGCACACAGGGCAGCGGGTGTACGAGGCCTGCCTGTGAGAATCCTCCAAGGAGGCCGTGAGGAGCCAAGGCACAGTTAAGCCCGTCTCCAAAGAACGCAGAGCTCATCCCAGACTTGCTTTATCTGTTTAGCAAACTCACTCCACACCTCACCTGTCTTTGTGCCTGCAGTCTAGGAGGGACTTTGAAATTTATTTTCTCCTTTTAGCCTGCTGTATTTTTAATGTCTGAGTGAAAGAACAAAGGAAGACGAACACCAGACAAGATCGTTTCATTCCTCCGTGAGCCGCGGTGTAGCCCCGCTCAAGCTCAGCTAACATCAATGTTTTAAAATTCCGTCTCTGCTAGGGAACCGGTGCTGGGGTAGTCATCCACGCCAAACTCAGGGCCCTGTTTCTGCCTTTCATTTGGGGACATAAAAGGCCCCCGCATCAATCATTAACCATCTATTAACACTAGCAGCTCAGAGAGGTTTTCCGGGTATGGTCAACCTCATTGGAAGAAACTCCTGCTACCCAGCTGGCCGTCCGTCCATGTGATCCACCCTAGCAGGCTGTTTACAGCTTTGAAAGGTCTCGCTGACTGCTCTTTCATCTCTTCCCGAGTAACAGATACCTAGGAGGCTGGCTCTCCTCCTCCCCCATGGCAAGCTTCTCCACCTGCCTCCTCAGACTTCTGGCTTTAAGAACAGCTTGCCTGAACACCAGCTCTATTGATTGTGTGTAAGTGGCATGTGGGGCTGTTAGACATCTACCGGACGTGTAGGCTGGAAGGAAGGGCTGGTTCATCCCCACGCATCAGAGCAGGGAAGGCCTTGAGAGGGTCTCTGCTTGCTCTTTCTCAGTCTTCATCTTAATTGGTTTGGGTTTGAAGCAGAACCAGTCAACTCGAAGAGTTTTAGCTTGTCAATCAGAACCTGCTTTGGAAAAAAAAGAGGCTCATGGATTGGGTGCATATCCTAGAAGTTTTGCAAGACCTAGAGAGTTCTGGTTGAGATTTGATTTTTCTCCCTCTAAAATACACACAGCACAAATTTTGCCATTTTAACTACTTTTTTTTTTTTTTTTTTTTTTTTGGTTTTTTCGAGACAGGGTTTCTCTCTATAGCCCTGGCTGTCCTGGAACTCACTCTGTAGACCAGGCTGGCCTCGAACTCAGAAATCCACCTGCCTCTGCCTCCCGAGTGCTGGGATTAAAGGCGTGCTCCACCACGCCCGGATCATTTTAACTACTTTTAAAGATAGACCTTGGAGCCATTAATCAGATCCACCCCATTATATTACAGACACCCAAAGCTTTTAAAAATCCCCTGAACTTAAAACTCTCCTGGCGTCCTTAATCAACAAATCTCCCTGACTTTGGCACTCTATGGTCCTTGGAAACCACTGTTTAATTTCTGTCTCAGTTTAACTTTCAACTTCATACGTGTAAAGTCACACAGTATCTGTCCAGTGACTGGCTTCTTCCGTTAGCTTTAGGTCTGTGAGTTTCCGCCATGTAAAAGAACAGATGTCCTATTGTTTCAAGCTTTGGGCAATTGTGAATGGTGCTACTATAGAAACCTGTGCAGAGATAGCCCGCCACAGTCTCTGCGTTTACTTGTTTGAGTTAGGAACCCAGAGGCAGAATTATCAGTTTGGTGTTTAGAATTCTCGGGCTCTCTCATAGGACTTTCTACACCAACTATCCTGTGTCCCATAGAACCCCACTGCTGCACAAGAGCCCTGAGTTCTGTGGAGATTACTGAAATGTCAGCACCTCCTCCTCCCGGGGACCAGAAGACAATGAGTGCCCTAATGGAATGCTTAGCTGAGCTCACGCCACAGTTGCACTGTGTGTGTGTGTGTGTGTGTGTGTGTGTGTGTGTGTGTGTGTGTGAAAGAATTACTTATTTCATTTGTATGAGTACACTGTCGCTATCTTCAGACACACCAGAAGAGGGCATTGGATCCCATTACAGATGGTTGTGAGCCACCATGTGGTTGCTGGGAATTGAACTCAGGACCTCTGGAAGAGCAGTGGGTGCTCTTGACCACTGCGCTATCTCTGCAGCCCCCTTGATAGCTAGGAGCTCTGTAGCATTTCTTTCAAAGTGGAACCTCCTCCTGGTTTAGTTTGTCCCTCCTCCATGTCCTCTATGTTCCTTCTGCTGCAGGATGTGCTGAACTTTCTGTCCTTCAAAAGCTAAATGAGATTCCATGGCAGGTGGACATCTCATGTGCTATGTCAGTTTGTCTATTATGGACTATGATTGCTTCTGCCTTTCGGATAATGAGAGTGATGTGGCTTACAATGTGGGTTTATAACTATCTTCTCTGCTTCCTGCTTTCTGTTCCATTGGACCTGCTGGTAGGTGGAAGTAAAGTTTCTGTATCTTAGGGTAAGTCATGTTCAGGTTTTGGACAGATCGCCATACCTCTACTTTTATTCAGAGGCTGTATCATCTAACATCCTATCAGTAACACTCAGGGCTCTTGTTCCTTAGCATCCTTGACAACAATTGTCACTTTTTTTGTTATTGTTGTTGTTACCATTTTAGTATTAGTTAACTTTGATACTAAGTTTTCAAATGACCTTCACCAAGTGAGGAAGTCACCAGTCCCTGACCAGTTCTCCTGCCTAGAAGTGGCACAGCTATTCTCTGACTGTGGACATGAGTTGCATATCACAGTGTCTTCATTTCAGCTTTGACACTAACTCTGAATGTATCATCCTTTTGACACCTGTTTCTCTACTTTACGAAAGGGAACAATGTTTTCTTCTCCTCTCTCTCCAAGAGCTGCCATGCTAGGCAAAAGCGATGAAAATGGGGGCTAAGGAAGGAAATGCGAGGACCAAAGAACTGTGGAAACGAGATATAAGACAGTAGAATAAAACAGGCATTTGGTCCCAAATCTGATGGGTTCCTCTTCCCAGCAGTCTTTTAAACTGAATGCAGCAGCATTTAAATCAGCTCAGCACCTTACACAGTTGTGCTTCCTGAGAGAATAATCACATCAGATCCACTCAGCCAAGGACCTGGCACCTACCTGCTCATTAAAGATTTGTGGGATAAATAACTCAGTAGACTGAGTTAAAAGATACAAGTGGCGAATAACAGACAAATGCTTACATTAAATCAAGCCCCGAGAAAGCAGAAATAGAAAATGTTATCTCTACCACCTGCTGATTCTTCAGCCTCGTTTTATATCAACAGCAACTACTAATTCTTTTTCCTGCTTCTCTTTTCTTTTCTCCTTTCTTTTCTTTTCAATTACTAAAGCACTGATAAAAATAAATGATTGCCAAGAGCAGTAGTTAAAATTGCCACCCTGCCAATGAGATAAGTAGGATTAAAAGCACACATCTGCTACTGTTTGAGATCTATACTATCTAATTCCATAGCCAACCTCCCCTGAGTACAGCAACCACTTTGTTTACATACATGATGGCTGTTCCTTTTAAAAGTGAATGGGTTCACATTCATTAATGAGTTTATCAAATCTTTTTGAGAACCCACTAAACATCAGACAGTATGTACTCTGGGAGTCGGAGAAGCAAGAAAGCCATGTACATTAGTCAGGAGAGCTTGTGTTCTGCTGCAGTAACAAGCATGCTCAGAAATGTCAAACTGTGTTTTCTCTCTTGTACTGTGTTTTCCACCACTGGCCAGCAGGGGTCTCTGCACACATGATTTCTGTATTCAGAGCCTGGGTGGGGTTGGGTGGGTGCTTGGGGTCTTTCTGCAGCAGTGAGGAAGGGAAGTAGTAAAAAGCACGCATTCGTTCATTAAGCTTCCTTCTGGAACTGATGTATCACTTCCTCTCACCTTTCATTGTCCAAGCCGAGTTTTACAGAGCTTGAGAAGTGCCTTCCATGAGCTAGAAAGAAGAAAGAATTGGGAGGCTTGGTCACTGCATGACCGAGCATCCCAACTCATTCTTTATCCCCTGGGAGGACATATCTATATCACTAGCTCAATAACACCGAGATGGCTAAGGAATGGTTAACAGCTCAGTATCATATGCAGCATGGCTGTGTTAGGGGATGGGGTCCTGGTTGGGGCGGTACAAGATTTCATCATATACACAGAACAGCATGTGATTAGATACTTAGATTTTTTTTTCAAGCTGGAAGTTTCCATTCCATATTCTCACTTTACAACAAATAATTGAAAACTTGGAAAATAAGCCCACGGATAAGGGACTACTAATGCATATCCCAAGAAGGGAAGATGAGTATCCCAAGCAGTACAGAACAGCAGGAAGGAGCAGGTATGCTTTGTTCGTGGCACAGTACCCACACCTTACCCAGGAACATAGACAAGCATCCAAGCGCACTCCTGGCTGTGCATGTGTGCAGATATCACACATCACTACCATCATACTGGATTCCAGTCTTCTAAAATATGCTCCCTGGTCACTGTCTTCTGCCCACATGACTCTAAATCTTCTTTGGTCCTCACTGAGTTCTTCCACGTGCACTGCCGATGGTGTCTAGAGCATCAGGGTATCTGAGAAGACAGGGTCCCGAGGCTCCCGACTGTACCAACCATTAGCACTTCAGATTTTGGATTCAGAGGATCTAAACAGAGCCCAGGAGAAAGTCAGGAGTGATGCTAAGGCAAGAGGATTGCGAACATAACACAAGCCTGGGCTACACAGTGAGAACAGATCTTGAAAGAAAAAGTACAAGAAAGGGAGGGGAAGAGATCAGAGCCAGGACAGCAGAATTGCTCAAACGATGTGGACATTGAATATTGCACACTCACACGCACACACACACACACACACACACACACACACACACACCCTTCAAGTCTACCTACAATCTGGGAGGGTCTGTCTTATTTGGTCATTTCAGGATAAAATGGAGGGACCACAAATCTGATGCCTAGAACCTTCGGCTTCCCCACAGTTCCTGGAGGAAACATAAGCATCAGAAGCATAGGCTAGACAGATGCTAAGGCTCCAGTCACTACTCAGTCCTGCATTGCTCTCCTTTAATGTCTCAGGGACCTCGAATCCAGTGAGAGCTGACTACTCTGTGTGTGTTGGAGGAGGTCCTTTCTCTCTCCTCCTCCGGGCCCAGCCACGCTTCCCTCCCATAAGAGTCCCTCATATCCCGGTGTTTGTGATTCCTCCCTGCCTCACACTACACTGCCTTGTTTAACTATCAGAACCTTTGCCAAAAACCCCATACTTAGCTGCTGAAAGCTCCTTGCCTGGATATCTCTGAAGTTAATGGCGGAGTCTTTGAAAATGACCTTAGAAGCAAATCACAAACAGCGTAGGACATGAAGCTACCTCGAGTCCATATGCTGGAGTGGGATCCACCTCCAAGCTGCCATTCCCATGTAAAACAGAAGATATGATTTATAATTTATAGCTCACCAGTGCAAGCCTGATTGAAGCAAACCGCTTTGATGAAGAGTTGGTTTCATGCTAGTGTAGTGGAACACCACTCCAAATCAGAGAATATTTAGAACTCCAACTCCTCTGCTATGACTTTGAAGTAGAGAGATTTGTATTTTATGTGCTTTCCTGAACGAAAAAAAAAAATAGAAAGAAAAATGTGTGTACACTCCAACATGCATGTGGTAGAAATATAAAAACATTTACATGTGTATCAGCACCAAAATGTAATTACTGCATTAGGCACTGAAAATATTTATAGACTCATATCTCGTGTGGAAGACCTGGTTCCAATAATTCTCAGAAAATTGTGAAATTCAGACTTTGTTTTCTTGGGACTAACTTAATTTATTTGAAATTGACAACACATGAAGGGAAAAAAAAATCAAAGACCATCAACTTTCCACCACCCCAGCTAATGACCTAATAAAGTCGTGGGTATATACTGTGTCTGTACATATGTAAGTGAACACGGTCATAGGCAAGGGAGGTATGAGGTGCTTTTCTCATCATTGTAACAAAATAACGGGATTGAAGCAATTTCAGGGAGAAATAGTTTTGGGGGCTCACAATTCCAGGGTGGGGAGAGATGCTCTTGTCCATGGTGGTAACAATGTAAGTGATTTGCTCACGTTTTGGCGAACCAGGAAGCAGGAAGAACACACAAAGAAACTGGAGGCCATACGAGTCTCCCACCCCCTGCACCCTCAAATCTCCCTCCCTTCAGCCTGGCTCTATATCCTAAAGATTCCACAACATTCAAAACCAGCTTCACTTACAAGGTACAAAATGTCAAGCACGTGAGACTGTGGGAGACATTCCACACTCGATTCTAACAGCCTCTGGCATTCACAGGCTCAAGGCCATCCCACAATGTATAGTACAGCCAATCCAACTTCAAAAGTCCCCAGAGTCTTTACAGTTTTGACCAAAACCTCATAGCTATGAGTCCTTGGAAGATAACAAGAAAACGTAATATACCCATAGCACAGAGGAAACATTTCCATCCCAACCAAGAAGAATGGGCACAGGGAGAAAAGATCAGACTAAGTTTCAACCCCAGCAGAGCAAACACCCCTGCTTCTCTTTTATCAAGCACTTGGAGCTTCTGGGGGCTCCATCTGATCTGCTGGAGGCTTAGGTATAGTTTTCCTTTAAAGCAGCTCCAATCCATGCTTCGACTTTTCTTAGCAGAAGTTTCGTGTTCAAGACATCTCCTGGTGTCTCCGATACTTAAGAGATACTTCAGGCTTCATTTCAGGGTTACATCTGAGAACATCTCAGGTTATTTTTGCAGGGGATCCAATCCTGTTACATACACAGGGCTTGATCTCATTGCTTATTTTATAGATACATCACAACGCTCCATGACCCCTCATAATGTTTCCATTGCCTACAAACTCAGCAGTATAGGGTTAATGCTAAAGTCAGCTCACTGAAGATGTAGTCTCCTTCCACTTGGACCAGTACTACAGTGGTATGTCTACCCATGGTAACTGGACCTGGGAAAACAATGCCCTAGGCTGCTGTATTCCACAAGGACACCTTAGATGTTCTGGGTTTTTTTTTTTTTCAGGCTCTCTTCTTTCAAGGGGATCTGTTTTCAAATGAGGTTTCAGTTTTATATCCTGGACTTTTGATGGATGGGCTCTTTCCCTCATGGTGCTTTTCCAATTGTCTCAAGTCATGGCATATTTATATCTGACAGAAACAGCATAGTGGAGATATGGTATATTTTGGCTCATAGGTACGTGATGGGAAGGGCTTGTTGACATTTGTGGGAACAGGAGCATGAGGCAGATTGCTTATATCTTGGCCAATAGGGGACACAGGAGAGCAGTAGCCAGGCTCAAGCTGGGTTACTGCTATAAGCTACAAGGTCTGCTCCAAAGGTGACATGCCTCCTCCAACTGGGGTCCACTTTTTAAACATCTCATAGCCTCTTCAAAAAGTGTCATCATCTGAGAAACAAGTGTACAGATACATGAGCTTACGATGGACACTTAGCACTGAAACCAGATCGGGGTGTATCAGGGGAATGGAAGGACAGACAATGGCCTTTTGGAAGGTAATTTCTCCCATGTTTGAGAAAATACATGTAATAGTGCAGTTAAAACATAAACCAAGTATAACCTCTCCATTATTTCTTCTAATGACAAAATCAGCCAATTTGTCAATACCATAATCAATAACTGGTATTCTCTGAGCCCCCAAGTAATAGATACCAACCTCAAATAGAAAATGCTTAAACAAGACAAAGAGTGCCTACTCTCATGGAATACACATGAATTTAAAGGATAGGAGAGCAAACAAACATCTCCACCCAGCTCACTAAGTCCCCACTGACGGGTTGCTACCATGCCAGCCCCGTGCCTTTGTGGTGCACATCTGGCAAACCCATGCTTTGCCACAGTACCTTTCTTTCTTGAACGCAGTTCAGAAACAATGGCAACTCAATTGCTGGGCACAACAACTAAAATCTTACTCTGTAAGCCTTATTAAATCTAAATCCTCTGGTGGTGAATCCTGACAAATCCACCACTGAAACTGGGAGACACTCATAATTACATCTTGTCCTCAAGCTATCCCCATCCAAAAAGGACTAACTCTCCGGCTTCCTCTCTTCCTTCATCAAACCTAGAAGTCCCACCTACTTGCCCACTGATTGGTCCATTTATTCATTTGGGGAGGTACACAAAAAGCCACCTGAGTATGTTATTCATTCCTCATTCCAGACAATCCCTCTAGGGAGAGCGGAATTAACATAAAAATACAAGCAGGACTGAGCCACCTACAACACTCAAGGATTTAGGAGGAGTTAGGAGGAGAGAGTTAGGGATGGGTGGTTCCTAGGCCCAGAGACCTACAGGCTACATGAAAGACAGGAGGTTGGGGCTTCAAAGCAAATGAAAACTAGTGAAAGGTGTAGACCTGAGAGAAAGGCTGTGATGTAAGAGTCATTCTGACCTGAGAATGGAAGGCAGATTGGGAGAAAGAACTGAGAGCGAGTTTAGAGAATGCAGATGGGAGCTTCTGCTGAAGACTGGTGGCGTAGAGGAGCTGCTGCTGACAGTGGTGTTAGGACTGGAAGGGGAAACATGTCCATGCTCAAGACACACATTTAAGAAGCTTGCTTCTCATAGGTGTGCTCATGTGACTTGTTTCAGCCAATGAACTGTGAGTCGACGTGAGCTGCTACTCAGGGTGGAAATTCTCAAGACTGGAGAGTGACTGATTCTGACATTTGCCTAGCGTGTCAATGCTGGCAGATTGTTCATCCCAGCTCTCAGGGTGGAAGAGCCCCAGAGCAGAGTTCAGATGGACTACTAGATTCCAGAACACGAGGCAGAATCATCAGAGGCCCCAGAGATAGGAAAGTGTCTATGCAGTAGAATCAAGCCTTAGCCTACAGCGACAAGACAGGGGAAGGACGGAGCTAGGGAAGAAAGGCGTGGGAGGTAATTGTCCTGAGTATCTATCTGCCTAGGGTTTACTTTCAGTTCCCAGTACAACTCAGCTTTGCTAATGAGCCTTCAGCTCCCAATAGCATCTGATGCTTTCCAGTATGAAGCAGAGGAAACCAAGCACACCCTTCTGCAAGCATGGTCTTGAATGACAGTAAAGCACTTGAAAGAGAAACTAGTCTCCGCAAGGGCTCCACATTGCTATTCAGCACAGATGTCTGCTTGCACTTGACATAAAGAGATTCAATTAAACCGCCTGGCCACTGTTTCAGGATACAACCATCAAACTTGCTGGAAAGGGTCAAGGCATGATGGGAGCATTTAACTCCTGGTGGCAGCAGAGAGTAATTGGAGCAAGCTGGGAGATGATTCAGGATCTGAAAGATGTGGTGATCCTTTAGCAGAGGGGTTCACGGACAAGACTGGCCGTAGGGGAATACAGACCGGAATGAGCTTGTGTAAGGAGTCTGGGAGCGATGAACCCTCATCAAGGGCAGACTGAAAAGCTCAGAAACCCCACTTGCTTTTGCATGGACCTAGAGACTGAGAAAACTCATGTGGTTACCACTAAGAGAAATCTTGGCACCAGGAGGCAGAGACTGCAAGATCAGAATTCGAAGCCAGCCTTAGCTACACAATATAACAACAACAACAACAAAAATAGACAAATACATCCAGCCTCTGCCTTCCACTCCGACACTACACACACACACACACACACACACACACACACACACACACACGCTCGCACTCATCGTTGGCATTCCTTGTACATCACTATTGCAGATGAAAGTGTTACAGGTCTGGAAAGCTCAGCTGGATGCTGAGAACTTGCCGACTCAGCCCTGCCATCCCCACTTCCTGTTTTCTATTGGACTATTCTAGTCTGTCTGCTCTGGATGCCCTGATTACAGCCAGAAAGGTAGACCAAGGTGAAAAAAAAAAGAATAATATAGAGAAGAGGAAAGAGGCTTGCTTCAGGTGTCAGGCACAGAGATGACAGGCAAAGGTCCTCAGGTGACAGGTAAGTATGCTAGACCTAAAGACCTACATACTGCTGGAGGATACAGGAAGGAGGCGAAGCTGCCCTTCATTCCTCTAGTATCGGCATGTACGAATATGATACGGCCCATGTGTTTATTTACTTATTTGCTTTGGCCATGCTCTGGCTTCAAACTCTGGGCTTGGTGGATGCCAGACGGGCTTCTACCACTGCACTACATCTGCAGCCCCAAAAGGAAAGGGGGCTCTGGAGCAGGGAGGCTTGTGTGAAGGAGAGATAACAAAAGGGAGAGAGTTCTCTAACTCACCCCAAGAAACTGGCTAGCAGAAGAGCAAAATGCTTCTGCTCTGCAGGAATTCACAGACTCCCCAGCCCACTTTCCATCAGGCTTTTCCACACTCACTTTCAAGTTTATGTTGCTTTAGATACTTCTGCTTTTTCTCCTGGGAGAGAGAGGACTGGCTTGGAGCAGCCGCCACTTGTCTCTGGCCTGCTGAAGCAGTGAGTGAGATCCTAGAGTAGGTATGGGGATTGTCCAGCTATGACCAATTTTCTGTGAGTCCCATTTTAGCAAAGAGAACCATCAAGGTTTCAGCCTTCTGGTCAGTATCCCAGATGAAGATACACCACCAGATACATCTCCATGTTCTCTCTTCCTTTCCTCAAGCCTACTTGAAAACTATTTCTAGAAGCTATGCGCCTCTTCCAGGCCTACTTGGGTCACTCTTGCCAAAAAAAAAAAAAAAAAAGAATTGTCATTTTTTTTAGCTTGCAAAGTACTGAACTTTGGTTTTGGGTGCTCATGGTTGAGCCAGGGGCTGGCGTTAGGTTGAGTTTGTTTTGCTGCTAAGCTTCAACCCAGGACCATGATAACTATAGTATCAGCAGCCCCACATCCACTAGTCCCTCTTCAGAAGGATAACAAAAGCCGTGTGGTCTTTACCAGTTGCCACATCCTGCTTTACCCACTACTGAGCCTGCATGATATCGGAAAGAAGGTCTTGGGAGATCCTGCCATTGCTGTCCACCCATCTGGCCCCATGTTTGCAGCAGAGGCCCTCTTACTCTCCATGTTCTTGACAAAGCTCTTCTTTCACTGATCTCCTTATAGGCCCCTCCTGCTACCAGCCAGTCCCACCCCCTCGCTTCCCCTTCTTGATGGACAGCAGAAGACCGTTTTCCTGTCATCTCCTCTGTCATATTACAAGAGGGACTCCTATCTTTGAGTAATGATATCTACCTTGTGATAATTTGAAATCACCATGGAAACATGCCTCTGGATTTGTTTATGAATATTTCCCGAAATGTAGAGCTGAATAAGGAAGCCTCACTTTCAATGCTGTAAATTCCTTTCATGGACCAGCATCTCAGGATGAATAGAAAGGAGACTGCGAGCTGACCACCAGGGTTCATCTCTCCCTGCTTCTTAACTGCACTCTTAACAGGTGTGACCAGCTGTCCTGAGCTCCTGCTGACATTCATTTTCCTCTATAGTGGATTGACTGCCCTGAAACCAAGAGCCAGAATAAACCCCTCCCTGCTTAAATTTCTGTTGCCAGGATGTTGTCAAAACAGTGAATACTTCCCCCCACCCTGTGTTGTCGTCATTTAGTCTAGGCTCTACCCCACAGTTACTTGGCAACAGCCAGATGTGCCTGACTGCTTGCCCCCTCCTAACTCTCTTGCTCTTTTGCTCTTTTTTTTTTTTTTTTTTGGTTTTTTCAAGACAGGGTTTCTCTGTGTAGTCCTGGCTGTCCTGGAACTCACTTTGTAGACCAGGCTGGCCTCGAACTCAGAAATCCGCCTGCCTCTGCCTCCCGAGTGCTGGGATTAAAGGCGTGCGCCACCACGCCCGGCTTGCTCTTTTGCTCTTGCTCTGTCCTCTTGCTCCTGCTTTCCTGCTCTCCTCATCCCCCTCCTCCCTCTCTCTCCATGTGCTCATGGTCAGCCTCTACTCCTCTACTCACTCTCTTTCTCTCTCTTCTCTCTGTCTCTCTCCGCCTTACTCTGTCTCTACTCCCTCAACTCCCAATCCCCAACTTTTAAGCCCTGACTAAGAACTATATGCATATATATTATTCTATACTGTCACTACCAAAGGGAAGTTATCATTCTACTTAGTAAATGAGGTGAGCCTAGAGGTTACATGGTTTTCCTAATATCACAGAAATGTTTTTAAAAGAAATGCCCAGCAGAGTCTGTATGTGGTCCACACATCTACAATTGTTTAGGATATGAAGATTCCCATGTGTTTCCCACGGGTGTAGAGGTGGAGGTAGGTGAGACAGACTGCCTGTTTAGACAGCAATCACTGGATAAATCTGGGCTCCCCGTGACATGTAACTAAGTGGCCCTGGCAGATGCTGTGCAGAGTGGATTCACAGCCTCCACTGAAGAGGTGACCAGAAATCCAGTGATACAGCCACTTAAGTCCCACTTGAGAGGTGGAACAGGAGGCAGGGCAGATCCCAGTGAGAGAGGCTTCTTAAACTCTTAGTCCTATTGTCCTTGTTCTCTGCAGCCACAAAAAAAGCAGCAGCTGCGTCCTGGGGTCCAGATCCACCCCAGGTTCACACCACCCACTGTTCACCAATCCTCTGCCCAGCAGGAGCCTCAAAGGAGGCTGGCTTTCCCCTCCCCCTCATTTCTGGCTCCTTCAGGTCTTCTGCAGCAGTTCTCTTCCCCTCCTGACCTTCTTCTCACACCACAGCTGTGCTTGTCCAGGACCACTGGAACTACACTTTAAGAGGAGAGTATAACTAACTCGATGTGAGATGAGCAATGGAAGTTCAAGGCCTCCAGTTTCCTCTCCACACCATACAGGAAGATCTGGACCACATGGGGAGCCCACCGGGTCTTTTGATGCTAGTAGGATGGGAGAGGGCTTTGCCTCCTCCAAGAACTCACAACAGCAGGCGTCCACTCATGCTTGAAAGGAATCAGAAATGAGAAAAGGCAAGTGGAGAGTGGAAGATTGTTGTCTGTAAGCTTTCAGGACAAAGGGATGCTTTAAAACCAACTACAGGGCATGTTAAAGAGTTCACAAATACCTCAAAAGGGCATATCCACAGGGGAGCCTGAGTCTGTGCCAGGCCCCATTCAGGGGAATGGGGTCACAAGCCACACACACACACACACACACACACACACACACACACACACACACACAAAACCCAGAACTGGGATTTCTGAAAACCAAGGTTCCGGAGTTGACAGTTGCTTTTTGTTAGCCAGGGTACCAAGTCTGAAGTGTCCCAAGACTTTGCTGGCCTACCTGCATCTGTGGTTCCATTTCTGGCATACACCAATGGTCTGTGACAGTCTAGGAACAAGTATACAAAAAGTTCATAGTAGCTATCTATCGATCTGGGCCAAAGAGAAACTGTCAACTCTCTTTGTCCCTTCCCTCTCCTTCCTCCACTATCCTCTTCTTCCCTCCCCCCTCCTCCCTGAAACTCCCTCTTCTCACTGAGACTGTGGGGGGCTAATGCACCATGTGCAGTCCCCTGAGATTTAGGTCTAAAATCTTGGGCTCATTCTACTACTGTAGCAATGTGGTGCTGGAACATTCCAAGATGCCAACTTAAAAATCAAAGCCAATGTATTGCTACAAAACTTTTATGTTCACACTGACCGCACAGGCTGCCAAATATTATTTAGGAAGCACAGATAGAATATATATAGACAAGATCAAAAAGGAAACTTAACAATGTCTTTTTAGAGAAGGACATCAAGAGTCTGTGATGGTTGGCTTTTATTGCCAACTTGACACAACCTGTAACTAGGAACTGGGACGAGGGAACCTTGATTGAGAAATTGCCAGATCAGATTGGCCTGTGGCTATGTCTGTAAGAGACTGTGTTGACTGATTATTGATGTTAATAGGCTTAGCCCACCATGGGTAGCACCATTCTTACGCAGGAAGTCCTGGGCTGTATAAGAAAGCTAATTAAACAGCAACCAGTCAATGGCCAAGTAAACAGTATTCCTCTATGGTTTCTGCTTCAGTTCCTGCCCTGACTTCCCTTAGTGATCAACCAATTAATGTCTCTTTACTCACTGCCAAGATGCTTTTTGTCAGACTGTTTTAGCGTAGCAATAGAGAGGATAGACTCATTAGGTAATTCTACCCTCTGAATCTTGTATTTAGTTAGTTAGTTAGCTATTTAGTTAGTTTTTGCCTTCATCAGTCTCATTATGTAGCTCAAAGTAGCCTGGAGCTTACTACATAGCCCAGGCAAATCTTGAATTCATGATCCTCCTATTCCAGGCTCCCACATTATATATAAGAATAACCTGGGAATATGGACATGTATCTTCATACCTGGCCTACTTGAGTCCTTTGTGGCAAGATATTTTTAAATCTTAATAGCCAGAAACTTTATTGCTATTGCTTCATAGTTTTAACTACTGGAGGTAAATGACTTGTTCAAGGATACTGTTCTATTAGGGAACAGCCTTGTAACCCAGTGTAAATTCTTCCAAGACAACCCACTGGTATTGATCTTAAAGCAACCATATAGGTCCATGACAGTGCGTGTATGTAAACAGGCTCCTGGCAAGCAAGCCTAAATGTCCTTCAAAAATATAAGAATAACCTAGAATGGGTGTCTATCTGGATCGGGATTGTGAACTTGTCTACTCTGCCAACAGGAAGACCAGAGCAGAGGTAATGGTCTCCTGATGTTGCTATAGAAACACCCAGCGTGCTCAAGGGTCAGCCTTACTTCTACCTTCAATTTCATGTTCTCATCTGACCTCTCATCAACATAGGTGAATGGCCAGTACTCATGTCAAACCCATTATGACCCCTCTATGCCTGATGTTTCCCCTCTGGCCCTGGCCCTGTCCCTGCCCAGTCTCTTGACAAATGGCACCACCAAACCTCCAGCCCAAACCTTTTGAGATAACTGAATGGGATCTCTTTTCCAGCAGACCCCACGAAAGTTTGTAATAAGACCATTTGTTTTAGGGGTGCTATTAAGAAGCAGTGACAGGGAATGGGGAGCAAGACAGGAAGGAAGTGGATACATCATCACTGTTGATGCTTTGCACAGCTCCCCTTGGAGTGTTGAACTAGATCATGGAGATACTAACTCCCACCAGCTATGGTGGAGGTCACCTTTGGGCTCCTTCAGACATGCCTTAGGCTCATGGATACATAAACAGTGTGCTCCAGCAATCAGAGGAAGTCTTTAGAAAACAAGATACTCAGATTGGTACCAGTAGTGGGGATGCAAGAGTTAGGTGAGTATAGGGTGTGGCATTGACAATAGCAGTAACTGAGTGTCTTCCATAGGCATCTGCTTCTCATACTGCACAAGCGAGGGGGGCCACTGCAAAACCTTAAGACTCTGCTTTGAAAATATAGTCTAGGGCTGATTTGGTTTTTGCAGAAGTTTAAGCTCCAATCAGCATTTCAGTGTATAACTCTGTTAGTCCTCCTAGTAGTCTCCCTGCATGTCACCCCGCTTTTCTCAGGGCATAGTGACAAAGGAGAATAGAGAGACTCTGAATCTCTAAAGTCTTGTGAGATTCTTGGGGCCCCCATGGATGGAGGTGACATCAACAGTGGTAGCTCTCTGTCCTTTCTGCAATTCCATTTTTTTTTTCTTGTCCTTATATTTTTTGTGTCTCTGCTGTGGTGTGCTAATCGGAGTACCTTAAGTATTTTTGATAAGTTCTATGGATCTAACCCCAGCTTCTATGTATCTTGCCTCTGAAAGGCTCCAGGCCCTGAAGAAAGAAAAGGGTACCTGCACATTTGCTTCTTGTCTATGTCCTACCAATGGTGTGGGATTAAAGCCGGGTACCCTGCTGCAAAGAGAGGTAGGACCCCTGCCAACCTCGCACCTTTTCTTGGCCTCTTCCTCTTTCTCACCTACTTCCCCACTCCCTTACCACTGTCCTCTGCCTCTTTAGTGAATCCCTGCCCTAGAACCTTTCCTCGGCATCTTCTGGAGGAAACACAACCACAGGCACTCGCTGCTTATTTCCTTTCCTCCACCTACGTGTCCTTGGGGGCAGAGGGTTTTGTTCCATTTCATACTCTCAGCAACTGGAACAGTGCCTCTCACATACAGGAGGAGCTCAAGAAGTAGCTATCGAGTAACTGCATAAATGTATGCTCACTGGCAGAAATAGATCGGCTCCCTTCCCAAAGAGCGCTGTCTCCATTCCGTTTTATGGGCCACTGTATTACTACAGTCATCAATAACACAAAATTGATACTCAGCTTAGTATTTATTGATCAATTCTTACAGCCCTTGCCTGCTCTACTTAGTAACTTCTTTTGAGGAAACTGCTAATGTGTCAGACCTCTCACTGGGTTGTCAGCCCTAATGATCTGGCCCCGAGGGGCTAAGGAGCTAGACAGATCCCAGACACACAGGGAATTGGGCCACAGATAGATAATCAAGATGGCAAACTTCCAGATCCTTCCTTACCTTCGTGCCAGAGACAGGCCAAGCAAGTTTTTCACCTGCAGTCAGGATTCCCCTTCAAGCTGACGGGTCCAGGCTGGCCGGACACCCTCAAGGTCAGTTTTAAACATGTTTGCCCGATGCTATGAGCCTGTCAGCTCCCTCTCTTTGTTTAAGAGGACCAACCCCAAATTGGCAGAAGGGGACCTGCTTCGTGTCACAAAAACATGTGAAGCCCCTAGCCCTCTAGAAGAAAATGGATTTTGGTTTCTTCTTTGCTCTTCAAGGAGTCTTTTTCTCCATGAGCCCCACCATCACTCTGTGTGTGTGTGCATGTGTGTGCGTGTGTGTGTGTGTGTGAGCACGTGCATGCGCACACAAGTGTTTTTAAGTGTGTGTGTTATGTGCGTATGAGTGTGTATATGTATGAGAGTATGTGATTGTGTATATGAGTATATAAGTATATGTGTATGAGTGTGTATGAGTGAAAGTGTACATGTGTGTGTGTGTGTGTGTATGACTATGTATGTACATAAGAGTGTGTTTAAGTGTGTGAGTATGTATGTGTATGAGTATATTTGTATGTATGTGAGAGAGTGTATTGAAGAGGGTGCATGTGTGTACAAGTATGATTGTGTATGTGTGAAAGTATGTTTGAGTGTGTGTATGTATGTATGAATTTGTATGTGTGTGTATATGTATATAAGTGTATATCTAAGCATGTGCATGTGTGTATAAGTATGTGTATTTATTTATGAGTTTATATATGTGTGAGTGTGTGTATATGTGTGTGTGTGTGTCTGTCTGTCTGTCATAATGAAATTTGTTACATGTTGCTGCCTGTGGTGTCTGAGATGTGCCTTCCTTTTAATTCCTCTACTAGAGAAGATAAACCTGATCGAGACGTCTAAGTAGCAACAGCACTATCTGGCTTCTTTCTGCCTTTCTCAGGTCACGGGCACAGAGTAGGTTCTTGGCACCTGAGTGCTGAATTGCAGCTATAGTGTGCAGCAGCCAGCCTCTCTGGCATTCCTCTTGGTCGGCATGCTGGCTACCTGCCCCATGAAGAAATAACCGCTAGAAAGGGACCTTAAACTTCACCCCAGAAGTCCCAGATATCTGAGTCATGTACACAGACTGAGTAGTCAGAAAGAAGGGGCAGGCATACTGTGCCTGCTGAGACCTGCCATCCAGAAACGGTTCCCTAAGATGAGAAGATGCCGTGGAAGGAACACGTAGGCTTTCCAGTGATTAGTGCCAAATATGGTGGTGCACACCTTGATTCCAGTACTGGGGAGACAGAGGCAAAGGGTTCGAGGCTGGAACAATTTGGGCTCACAGGACAGGGCAAGACATTATTGAGAATTTGCCTTAGTTTGAGCTCCTATTATGTCATGGAATGCTAAGCGACCTGAACCCCAGAAACTCCTGGGCCGGAAAGTCCAAGATGAAGGTACAGTTGAGCTGAGACCTCTCTCTCCCTGGTTTGTGGATAGCAGCTTCCCACAGCAGAAAATACCTTTGGGGCCATGCATGTGAGCACCCATTACCTTACGAGGGTTTCACTTTCTCAGCCCAAGGGCTTCTCTAAGACCCTACCCCCAAAATCCATCATTCTGGGATTAGAGTACCAGAGAAATTGGGGCATCAGCATGGGTTTGCAATCCACAGCAGAATTCAAGTCTTACATGTGTATGACATTCTCTCCATGGCTGGTGCTGTTCAAAAGCTTAATGTGTATTCACGCCTCTGACCCTCAACACTGGACAGAGTACTGTGGGGCTGGAACCCTGGGAAGCCAGTGAGACAGCCGAAGGTCCCCTTAAATTTTACTCCCTTCTCTTTTGTGCTTCAATCTTGAGCAGGTATTACAGCTAGGAGTTGCTATCACCCTCATTTTATAGATATGAACACTGAGATGAAGAAAGACAAAAAGGCACCCAACTAGGTGGGAAGCTGGGACCTCCTGGGTTAGGGCAGGCTCTAGGAATGAAGGCTTCTCAGGGAGGTTCCAGCCTTCACTTAACCCATTGTCAGTTGCTGAAAGTAAATACTCAAAAACTATAATTTATTTGAAAATATAGAAAAGAAAAAAGTAGAAGAGTGTATTTGACTCTCACCCCTGGAGGCAGAGAAGTCCACAGAACTACACCATCTGGAGAGGACATCATACTTCATCATACTGTCACCAAGCATCACACAGCACTATGAGACAGAGATACCAGATAATTTAGACATGCCCCTTTCTCATAAAGCTATTAATGCCCAACATTCAGAAAATAGAGGCAGGAGGACCACCCCAAATTCAAAGCCAGCCTGTTTTGCATAGTAAGCTCTAGATGGGCCAAGGGAAAAATTAGAAAACCTTGTTTCAAAAATCTAAAGAAAGAAAGTCACTGGGTACCCACTCTCGATACCTCTAATACCAAGTACACCAAAGATAAGAATGTAGGACTTAAGTTTCCACACAAGATCTTTCTGGACAGGACCTAGCAAGCCCAGGGCAGAGAGAAGTCCAAGTGAAGGTCCTAGGGTCTAATGGGTAGAGAAAGTCTCCTGAGAGAGTTGGGGTCCTCAGAATGGAGCCAGACATTGAAGCTTTAGGGTATGTGGACAGGGAAAGCTCCTGGGGGATGGCTAGATAGAAGGGGCCACTTGAAGAAGATGAGAGATGTCTAGGAGATGTCAGGGGATGGGGAGGTGGGGGTTGGAAGACAGGACTGTGGAGGGGGGAGGGGGGCAAGGGGGTTAACGCTGAGGAGACAAAGAATGGGGAGGGGGCTGGCTAGGCCATTTTTGCTTTTGTGTTTTGTTTTTGGTTTGCCAGAGAAAGATTCCAGGGAGTGTTTGGTCACAGAAGCAAATGGAAATCTGGGAGATCCTGAGCCCAGGAAGCTCAGAACACTCTGAGATTGGGATAGAGAAAGTAGGAGCCCCTGCAGGGCCAGCCAGTGTATAGGGAACAGGAGCCCTGGGTCCTAAGATCTAGGATCTGAGAGAGTGTGAGGTCACAGTGTAGAGAAAGAAGCAAGCATCTGGGTGTGTCTGGGGCAGAGTTATAACAGGAGGGCAGGGAAGGAGAGCAATATTGAATTAGGGCCCAGATTCTTACTGGGTCATGTCACTTAGAAAATTTGCCAACAGTAAAAGTTTTCTGAATGTGTAACGGCCAACAGATAATTGTAAAAAATTAAACACATAATGAATCCAGGGTGTTTCTGGCAGCTTTGGTTCCTGTTGTATCATGTGACTTCATGACAGGCTCTGTCCTGAATGCACACATACACTTTATACACTGGGTGTGTGCCTCCCCCGGGAGCTGTGAGATCACCTGACACCCCTGAGCTTGGGTAGGGTTTTTTGTTTGTCTGTTTTTGTTTTTTGTTTTGTCTTGTTTTGTTTTTATTGTGAATATAGTGTTTTCAGCCTTAGAAGCACAATGGTTTAATTAAGAAAAACAAAGAATAGTTTCCTACCCTCATTCCGTAGTACATGTCTAATTAGTATATATTTGGATTGCATTGTATTAGAATATTTGATTTTAAAAATTGCTATTTGAGTTGCCAATTTCATCTTCATTAAAAAGATCATTAAATGAATCTTGGCTTTGGGGTTAGAAAAGAATTTCCAGTAATTTTTGAAATATCCTTGAACATATTTTGCCACTTTGTACCAAATGTCTATGTAAGTGGCTTTCTTAGCAATGAGGATTTTAGAGTAAAAATATTGATCAACTCTGAAAACCATTGAAAATGCTCTGTCTTGTGGTAGCAAATAGTCAAAATTTAATATTTCTTTTACATTTTACTTTTAGAAAGAATAGTCTGTTAAGTGTATTGTAAGAGTCAATAGCTAAGCCTGCAGCCAATAATTAGTTCTTTATGTAAATATAAATATTTCTGTGTCACTACTATGCAAATTTGTTTCCCTCTCTAATAAATGATGAAAATCATGTCTGTAACAATTATTTTATAATTTATTACACATTAAATATATTATATAATAGTATATTATTTTAATTTTTAAAAAATATATTATAATTTATTAGTTTGTAGATATATAATTTATTGGTTTGTAGATATATATATATATATCATATACATGTACAGGTAACATATACATATACA
>LR749497.1:4931057-5013939 GCA_902729485.2 Mus minutoides
ACACACACACACACACACACATGCATATATACATACATTCAGGGCCATGCATACTTTTTTGGGTAAAAAGAGATCACAAGAGGGAAAAGTTTAAGGCCTGAGCTAGGATGTAGGCCCCAAAGAAGGCAGAACAATAAATGTGGGGCATGTGGCAACAGTGATGTTTGCAGGCAAGCACTTTGACAGCAGGGAAGAAGCCTGTGGGACAGCATGGAAGAGGGATCATCTTGGGAAATGTCCCAGCTTCCTTAGCAACAGAAGCTTCAGCTTAGGACCCCCAGATAGTAAGTGGTGGTTAGCTTCGTTACTTATCAGTTTAACACACTCTAGAATCACCTGGTAAGGGAATCTCAGGTAGGCTGTCCTGTTGAAGTGCCTGGGCCAATTAAGTACCTCTGAGGGATTTTCTTAACTGGAGTGGTTGAGAAGATACACTGGATGTGGGTGGTAGCATTTCATGGGCTAGGCTCTGAGCTGACTGGAAAGGCAAGAGAGAGTTGAGGACATGAATACAAGCATAGCTCATAGTTTTCTGTTCCTGACTCTGTATGTGACTGGGACTGACTGCTTTGGCCTCTTTGCTGCCTTGAATTCCTCTCAGTAGAGAACTGTAACCTGTGACTCACATAAACCCTTTCTCCCTAGAGTTGCTTTTGCCAGGGTGTTTTCTCACATCCGCAGAAAAGGATACTGAGACAACTAAAGACATAAGTATCCTAAAATTACAAGGACTTAGAGGGCATTCAAGCAGGGTTTTCTCTCTGCCTGTCTGTGTTAGTGTTGGGAAATTGCTGGGTCAGTGGAAGACACTTCCCCATTAGGAGAATGTCTGACTCTGTATGTGAGATGCTGTTTTCTGATGACAAGCCAGAGAGACTGAATTGAGAACAGGTTTGAGAACAGGGTGAGCTTCAGGGAACCACAGCATAGGGTTGCTTCTCCCCATCTCAGAGAGCAATGTGGGTGATATGAGACTCCTCAGTGTCAATGTCCCATGCCTTCTGCCACTGCTCTACATTGCCGCAGCATTGTTCCAGATGGTTACCAGCACGTCAGCCTTTACATCTGGATCCAACCTGCAGAAGGGAGGAAGATGGAAAGAAGAGCCCTGAGCCAATTGAAGAGCACAAGACCATGGATACATGCATTCGTTCATAGCACTCCCAAAAGTTGCATATCTGCTTCTACATATGTTACCTGAGCATAATATAGCCACACAAACCATATCTAGCTGCAAGGGAGTCAGGACAGTGTCAGTCTCCAAGGGTCTATTTTATCTTAAGCATCCGTTGAATGAAGGAAGAAATGGAAATGCATTAGGGGATAGGAAGAATGCTCTGCCTTACATCTTGAAGAAGCCAACCAGGAACTCTTGGGATGGTATATTAATACTATTACTGCATAAGAATATATACTAAAGACTTCACAGCTTAAACACTTCACTAACACAGCTTCTAGAGTCAGGAATCTAGAAGCAGCTTATGAATGCTGCTTGGTCTCTTACAGGCTACAGTCAAGTTGAGAAGGGACTTTGCAGAGTATGGATACTAGTAGAAAGGGATGCTTAATCCTTTACTGCCCTTTTCTCTGCTTCTTGGCTGACATGGGGTCAGCAGCTTTCCCTGTCCAAGCCTTTCCATCATGATATTCTGCTGTGTCACGGGCACAAAAGCAATGAAGCCAGCAGTCAAGCAAATTCTTTCTTCCTTTAAAACGTTTATTTTTTTTTTTACACATTTTGTCACAATGAGGAAAATGGACACATGTCCTGATACCAACACAACTACTCCCAAGGGACAAGCCTGTCTATTAATTCAAAAAGGAGGCAGCTTTACTGCTACTACCTACATCCTAGACCCAAGACTGTGATGGAGACCAACATCTTGGCTCAGTGCAGACCCAGCACAACTGGAGTGATGAGCATGTAGAGGAATCAGTAGCTACTCATAGAGCCTGCTGCCCTTCTCAGGAGGAGATGTTGATGGCCTCTCAGAGTGTGGCCCAGGCTGGTCTTGAACTCACAGTCTTCCTGATTCAGTGCTGAGATTGCAGGTGTTCCGTACCATGCTTGTCTGTTGCTTGCTTTTTATAGTGTCTAGAGTGAACTCTCCAGTCAACTCAGAGACTAACAGCTCCCTCTTTTGCGGTTAGCTGACGCTGATGACTTCACATTGTCTATGTGGATGGACTGGGTATTATAAAAAATAATTGAATGCTCATCTCCATAGTGAGATGCCAGGATGGAGCCTTTGTTCAGGAGTAAGCCAGTTCTTTCCTCAAAGAAAATTGTCTTCATTCATATAGTCTCTCAAGCACAGGAGTGACTCGGGTGGCCGTCCTTAGTGACCAGTACACACAGACTAATTTGTACAGCCACTGCCCACGCAGGGAGGGACAACGAACGGCCTGCAAAGCACATTATTGGAGACAGGCTGCCATTGAATTTGATCTTAATATTCTAGTCCATGACCCAGCAGTTGCACCAGAGCTTGTTTTAAGGGGCAGAGGTGGGGGCAGTGGAGAGCAGGAAAACCCACACACATTCTTTCAATTTCTAAAAGGGAAATTTGACTCGAGCTATAGAACAAAGGAAGGAGAAATAGAAGTAAAAGAAAATCAAAGAAAAAGTGATTCAGATTCAAGGGGATCAAATGTTTCATTTATTGCAGGTTGGAGACCTCCAATCAGTCAAATGAAAGGGGCATTTGTATTCAAATACCTGTGAGGCCAGAGAGAAAGCCTTGATTGGGGGCGGGAGACTTAAGTTACAGCAATCTTGCTGAGAGATATAAACCCACCTTCCAAGCTATCTGTTCCCAATATTGAAGGTCTTCTGGATTACAAACCTGAGATGAAAGGTGGTTGTTTTGACGTCTGGATCTGGAAGCCAGACACGGAAAATTAGCAGCATTCTCAAAGTACGCGCGACTGGGGAGACAGAACCCAGAATGGTGTGAGGGGGTAGTGGCTCTCTTAAAGTGAAAAGTCGCCAGCGTAACACAGAGTTGCTTCCGTGGGCAGGTGTGGATGGGATCACAAAGCATCCTCTGTCAGACAGGCAGGGTACTGTGGGAGCACCCTGGGCACCTTCTCTCTTTTGTGTCCCGATGGATGGGGACTTGGCCTGCCTGCCTCACACGGCGGGCACCTAGGAAGTGTTTGATAGGCAGAAGTCAGCATGGGACACCCTCTTAAGCCAAGGCCAGGCCATATGCTCACTGACGGTCTGCCTTAAATGGAGGACTGCCTACATGCCTCATGTCTCACCTGCTTCCCATCCTTCTTCCAACCACAGGGATAGATAGTTGGCAGAAATTCTAAATGGTGAGACCTTGAGTAAGTCTTTTCACTCTTAGGCTTCAGATTTTAAAATACAGAAGTTAGATTTCTCCACTGGACGAGTACCACTGATAGCCGAGTACAAGATGGATCGCCTAAAATGATGTGTAAGGCTGCAACATCAATCAAGTATTGGGGTAGTGCCAAGGCATTCCAGCTCTCCAGTGACTCCAAACCTCCACATAGTGACAGCAAAGATCACAGGCTCCCATCTTAACGAAATTTTATAAACAGATTTCTTGGTTTGTGTGTGCCTATTCTTATTGTTATATTTCTATTTTTTTTTTTGAAAAATGGTAGCATATTCTCTTTGAAATAATTGGTTTGGAGAAGAGTTCTTTGTCAAATTATATAAACAAATGTTAGCTGCTGTAAAGACCCTATGAGC
Organism: Mus minutoides; assembly: GCA_902729485.2. NCBI lineage: Eukaryota > Metazoa > Chordata > Mammalia > Rodentia > Muridae > Mus > Mus minutoides. Next base: position 4,934,785 of record LR749497.1, read on the forward strand.
AGGGTGTAAATATAGCAAGCATGGTGGAGGTGAGGCCAATCTTTTGGTTTTTTTTGGGGGGGGGAAACTGTTCTAACTGACTTCCAAAATTCCTTTTAGAAACATTGATCCTCTCTGGGCTAGGCTTGTGCTATTCTGACTGGGGTAAGACAAACCCAGGAGTCCCCAGTGAAGACACAGCTGCAGGTAGAACTTTGGGACAAGGGTGATTTATCCAGACTTCAGGTAGCTATGATGGGTCTAACTTATGCCTGCTGCTGGGCCAATCAGCTCTGTGGTTTCAGAAGTCCAGTAGGGTCTTGGGAAGCAGTCCTAACACTACTGAGCTAGAACAGTAGTGAGAAGAACAGGAGGAAATGTGTCATTGTGGCACTTCTGGAGAGTGTGGTGGGTGAGGCAAATGGATACTCAGGTACATACTACTTGGCACCTGCTCAACCCGTGTGTGAACCAATCAGGCTTCAGGAGAGTCCCCAAGGCTGGTCATCATCTGACATATCACTCCTCATTGTGGCATAGAGACCCTGCTCTAGAGTTTCTGATATCATCAGTCCTTTGTTAAGTCCCCAGAATTTCGTTCTGTAAGGATAACTAAGATAATTCCAAATTTGGCTCAGGGTTGAGAGCCACTGGTGAGGTCTAAGAATTCCCAAGTACATGTGCTTTGACATTCCTTAAAGGGTCATGAAGTCAATAACTGCTTTCCCACTGAATTAACTAGAGAATGAGTGAACTGATATGCCGCCACTCACCCTAGTGACAGAGCAGCTCCTGCTCTGTGCAGACTGAGGCCAGTGGCTACTGTCATTAGGTCTTTGTAGGTCTTGCCTCATTCAACCCTTACAGACACTGCAGGCAAGACAGCACCATCCCCATCTCATTTCTCAAAAGAGTAACCAGCTACAGGGAGAGGTAGAAGCTTGTCTGAGGCCAGCCAGAAAGATTTTATTCCCAGCTACTGTATCCGCTCTCCTCCCCCTACAGGAGGTCTCCGGGCCTGTGTCTGGGGAGGAGTCAGGGTGAAGCAAGCAAAACAGGAGACCATTTGTACCTTTAAGACAGTATGTGGGAGCCGGAGGTAGCTCACTGGTCTTAGGCTTAGATATAAAGATACGAGGCCTTGAGTTCAATGACAGGTGCCCCTCCCCCACCAGTCGAACTAAGACAAAAACAAATAGAAGCCATCTAGGAATAGTCATCATATCCCCCACATGGTATTCTCTCACTGTGCTTCTTGGTTTATTAGAGTCACAACTATATAATATTCTATTCTGCTATGTATAATATTCTGGTCCACTATGGAGGAAAAGCCAATAGTGACAGCAGAGAAACTGCCCTTCTGCCTAAGACTCAGGGAGCCTTGTGGGAGAGGTGGGGAGTAGGTCAAATTGTGACTCAGAGTCTGTCCAGTGTCTTCAGATCTTACATCTTATCAATGAAGCAAAGCATTGCGATCTAGTGGTGCAGAACCCCAATTTCCACAAGAACTCTGATTTTTCAAATAACTGTGTGGGAACAAAACTGATCTGTGGGTATCTGGGAAATTCCAAGATGCTGGAGAGAAGTCCTTAACAAGCTGGCCTCAGATCATTGGGTGACCAGGGGGCAAGCCCTAGGCCTCCCAAGACTGCAAGGAAGTGGACAACATTATGTATTTGATCATCAACTTTTAGTGACATTTCTGTGTATTAAACACTGTGCCAGATGGGGGAATTCAAGATTAAATCAAGGTGCCCGTCAACAAAGGGGGAGAGAGTGGGGAGGGGACAAAAAGACTCCAGGCTTGCACGGAGAAGGGTTGCTGAGAGACAAGAACTGATTGAGGAGGTTGAGATCCTCCTAGGCGGTAAGAGCAGAGGGGAAACAGCTTTCTTGATGTAAGGCACAGCACTGCAAAATTAGCATGCACCTGCTGTGTGTTCGAAGATAAGCATAGGTGCTCACAAACTTCTCTGAAGAGCATTCAGAGAGATGCTGGGAACCCAGCAGTGCTTGTCTGCCCTGCACGTTAACAGCACACTTAATATAAACCCAGACCAGCTGCCTCCTCCCCGCCCCCCCCAGTGCTCCTTTAGTCTTACTAGAGACACCATCCTTCAGGAGCCAGGGGTAGACATTCCCTCACCCCCATCGCCAACCCCCTGTCTCTGGCTCCCCAGCTTTTCCTCACTGTACCCATGGACCTACAAAAGTGACCCAAGTCTCCTTGTTCCCTACGCCAAGTCACACACCTGTGGATCACTTTAGCCTTCAGTCTCCCACATGGATATCATGTGCTTCCTCCTGTCTCCCTCTTTCGGTCTCTCTTGCAAACACATTCCATGCCCCCTGTAAAACCCAGATCTGAGCACATCTTTATTGGCTTTAAGTCTCCTATGGCTTCTGCTGACCTTCGGACAACATATGGAGGGCATGTAACTTGCACTCCGGACCTGACCTGTCATTATTAACATCTTCCTAGGATGAAGCACATGGATATACTCTTTTATTTTCCTGCCTAACAAAGGCTTCCCAAAGGTGCTCGGAACCTCCTCTCTCTGCAGGCTGCCCTAGGCTTCCTTGAGTGACCTTTTTAACATTTTCAGCTATAGAACCACAGTCTGACTTAAGAGTTCCAACCTTTGAAAGTCCTCATGGAGTAAGCTCCGGGAGGTCTCCCTGAGCTCTCACTAGGGCAGAACAAGCTGCAGACAGAAGGAGAGTCAAAACTAGTAATAGAGGTAGAGTTTTTAAAATCCCAGAGGAAAAAAAGCCTTTCTAAAAGTCATTACTTCCTTGGTTGGAGAGATGGTCCAGCTATTGGAGATACAAACTACTCTTATAGAGGATCCAAGGATGAGAGTTTAGTTCCTAGTATCCACCTCTGTTGACTACTGCCTGTAACTCCAGCTCCAGGGGAAGCAATGCCCTCTTCTGGCCTCCCTGGGAGCTGCATTCACATGCACCTACTCTGATACAGGCATGCGTACAATACTCCCAGTTTAAAATATACATAAATCATTTGAAAAGTTATTTTGAAAAAGCCTTCTCCTAAGACTTTTCAACCCACCCTCAGAATGATAAAGCAGTTTTACACATCTGAAAAAGACTCGGGCAGCAGGAAGCAGTCACCAGTTGACAGTACATGCCCTGGAGGTTCAGCAAGAGACCTAAACCCAAGAAGAGGAGGGACATTTCTGGAAGCATCAGAGGCCCAGTCATTGCTAGTGGCTACCTACTTGTAAGCCGCAAGGAAAGGCACAGGTAGCCAGGACCTGCTCAGAACCTTGAATACATCCAGCAGAGGAGTGTGGCTGGACTCAGAGTCAGTCACCTGAAAGGACAGGGACATCTCCAGCAGGGCCATCTCATTTTCCTCTGGATATCTAGACTTTTTTTTTTTTTTGGCATTAATCCAAGTCTCAAATTCAAATCATACCAATAATAAGAGAATGTCAGTCAGTAGTGACTAGAATTACATCCACAGGTTTGTTTTGTTTTGCTTCGTTTTCTAGAGTCATGTAATACTTAGACATTGATGGAAATCTTCTGTTATTAAAATATTTGCTTAATATTTGTGTGTGTGTGTTGAGGTTTTGTCTTTTATTGTTTTTTTCTGTTTTGTTATTTTTATTGGATATTTTCCTTATTTACATTTCAAATGTTATCTCCTTTCCCAAAAAATCCCCTATCCCATCCTCCTTCCCCCTGCTTCTATGAGGGTGTTCCTCCACCCACCCACCTGCTCCCACCTTCTCGTCCTCAGTTCCCCTACATTGGGGCATCTATCGTGTTTGCTCAAATTTTAAAAATTATTGTATATTGCAAAAAGATGCAATGATGCTAGTGTGTGTCTTCTGACCTAGAGGAACAGACAGACAGAGGTACACAGACACACTGAGGTACACAGACACACTGATGTACACAGACACACTGATGTACACAGACAGACTGAGGTACACAGACAGACTGAGGTACATAGACAGACAGACTGAGGTACACAGAAAGACTGAGGCTCCACTAATTTGGAGCCTTGTGTATGCGTGGCTCCATTTCTTTTGCTTGGAATTGGCAACAGGTCATTTAGTTGGATTATGCTTACATACTGGGCATTTGACCCTGGGGAAACTGGGCTTCAGATGCAATAGTTTTCACAAGTATTTCCTTCTACATTTTATATGCATCTATGTTTATATGTGGAAACAGCACTAGTATTATAATTTTAAAAGACTTGTTTGTGTGTGTGTGTGTGTGTGTGTGTGTGTATACACACACACATACACATATATACACACACAATCTATCTATCTGTCTATCTATCTATCTATCTATCTATCTATCTATCTATCTATCTATCTAGGTGTGTGTGTGCACGAATGTGAGTGCCAGCAAATGCCAATTCTGTTGGATCCCACTAGGGTTACAGACAGTTGTGAACCCCCTTACACGGGTGCGGGGAACTGACCCTTGACCCTCAGCAAGAGCAGTGCATACACTTCACTACTGAGCCACCTCCCCAGCCCAGTGATTGCTAACTTTAAGAACAAGAGGAGTTTTTAGACGTCAGGTCGCCTTGACTCCTCTCCAGAATTTTACAGTCCAGAGAACAGAGGCCCAGGGAGCAGACATGCTAGATCCAGGTCAGAGAACAAGTTAGAATCTTCACCAGTACCTTGCATGTATTTGTAGATCACACACCCTGTGTGTGCCTGTTTGTCTTTTCCCGTTCCCTTGAGCAAGAGTCCACCGGGTGACCAGATGTGCTGCGCTCCAGCAAGCTTTGAGGAAGTGGTTTGGAGGCAATAAGAAGCAGGCCCCAGCTGGATGGCAATCTGCCCTCACATCAGCCTAGAGATAAGAGGCCGGCGCCAAGCAACCTGATGCACGGTCACATGTGGCAAGAATGAAGTCCTCTGTCCAGTTTTATCGATGGGCTTTGGGATGACTTCTTTTCCTTTCTTAGTATATGCAGAGCCAGCAGACCCTTCTTCTATATAATGGAGAAGCATACCCCAATGGCAAGTTCTAGCCATGTCCACTCTGGTTCCACTGTTCAACAACCCCCTCTCTCGGAGCTCTTCTGCCCCATCGGCCCTCATCAGCTCTTCATATCTCCGGAGACGCTGCAGTAGCAGGAACACGCCAGACTCAAAGGCTTGAGACTCGAATGGCAAGCTGCTTGTCTGGGGTTAGATTCCTGGGCAGTGTCAGATGATACCTCCTGGGGGATCCCTTACCCTAGCATCTGGTGTGGTTACCCTAAAATGCCTCCCACCCTGTGTGCCCTGCAAGTCCCACTTATTCTCACGTTAACGCAGACAAAGCCCACACCATCTCCTTTCTTTTCCAGTTTTGAAAATGTGCAACCACATCTGTTTATGTGCGTGTGTGAGTGAGAGGGAAGGAGGAGCAGGCAGGCAGGAAGTGGGGTGCGGAAGAAAGAAGCAGGTATAATTTGTTCACCCATGTGGTAGGTTTCATGGACCCACTTTCCAGATGAGAACACCGAGACTCCTATCCGTCATTTACTTTCCTTTTCTCCCTGCCCCGTCCCCTCCTTTTGTGTATCCCTACAGTCTTTATCCACAGGACTGAACTTGTTCCATGCTTGTGCGGTTTGAATCATGTGTATGAGATTACAGGTTCCCCTCAAACTCAACACACGGCTCATACAGCAGCACCTGCTCCTGGTGCTCATATCCCCAAACTAAAAATTATGTCTCCACTAAAACAACTCGTGGCTAGGCATAGTGGTCCATCCTGTAACATCAGCACTGGGCAGGCTGAGCACAGAGAACTGAAGGTTCAGGGCCAACCTGGGCTATAGATCAACCTGACTTTGATCAAACCAGAACATAGCACACAAGTTCACCTGCTATGTGAAAGTCTCCATTCTTTATCTGCAAAATGCTCTTCCAGGTGTGCTAACCTCACAGGGTTGGCGAGGTAACGTGGGATGGTGGAGCATCTTATAAACGGTGGCAAGGTGACCCTGAGATGCATTTCCATGTCTGCGGACAGACCACTAAGGCGTGGTGACTCACAAAGCAAGTTTTCCAATTGCATCCAGGAGAAAGTCTCCGTGTGGTGCTCCTACAGCTTGTGCACTCCTTGACACTTGACAAATAGACCGTTAATTAAGTAGAAGGAGGCATTAGGTTCTTGGCAGGCAGCAAGGCTCAACTGGGGTATTCGGAGGATGCTAGATGGGCTGGAGACTGTAAGGGCAGCGTGTTGAGCTGAGTAGACCTGGAGAGGTGTGCCTCACATCTAGGATGGGAAATTCCTTTAGGACATTGTTTCTCAACCTGTGGGTCGCGACCCCTACAGGCCTCATATATCAGATTTTTTTCATTACTATTCATAAACAGTAGCAACATGACAGTTATGAAGTAGCAATGAAATAATTTGATGGCTGGGGTTCACCACGACATGAGGAACTGTACTAAGGGGGTCCTAGTGTTCAGAAGGTTGAGAACTACTTCCTTAGAACCAAGTTCTCTGCTGAGGGCTGTGGGTCTCTTTGCAGGACAACGCAGGGTATGGAATGTGATGTGAAAACATATAGAATCTTTCAATGGATTTTAGACAATTGTGAGGAAAAAAATACACAGCATAAAATTTGCTATTTTCCCTCTTTTCCTCCTCTTCCTCCTCCTCTTCTTCTGCCTCTGCTTCAAGACAAGCTCTCACAAGCGTCTCAAGCTGGCCTCAAACTCACACTTCAGCCTCCCAAGTCCTGGGGTGGCAGGCTCGCAGCCCCACAGGTGGCTCAAGGTTTAACTGTTTCCAAACGCAGGAGTAGCCTTAGGTGAAATCACGCTGTTTTCTGGGATAGCCACCATCCATCCCCAGAACAGTGCTTTGTCACCTCCCAAACTAAAAACGCTGTCCTCATTAAAAATAACTCATGGCTCAGGACAGTGATCTGCCCTTAAATACCAGTAGTGAAGAGGCTGGGAGAAAGTTCAAGGGTAACCTGGCCTATAGATCATGATCTCTACCAAAACCAAAACAGTAGCTCACTGCCCTTCCTCTGCTCTTCCCAGGCACCCCTACTCTGCTTACTGTCTGTGTAGCCGACTGCTTCATGGCTCAACATAGAGGAAATCACATGACCTATGCCCTTTACCATCTGGCATGTTTCACTTAGCATAATACCTTCAAGAAACCTTCTAAGGCAATGATTCACACACATAAAAGACGGGTTTACAAAAATGAGTTATATGAAATAAAGTTATGGAAATAATTTTAAGATGATATGGCATTCTGTGTGCTTTTTTGACCAAAAAAAAAAAAAAAAAGGTGGAGAGGTGGGCCAAATAATCATTACAATTTCCAAAAGGTAATGAGTCCATTTCAAGATATTTTTGAACACCTGGAACATGTATTGATGATTAAGTCACAGAGTTTGCAGGTGGAGCTGGGAAGATTGTATTGTGTCGCCATATATTCAACATTAAAGGACTGTTAGCTTTCATAAGTTAGTTAGCAAATATGAAAAAAGAAGTTTTGTTGTATTTTTATCCCCCCCCCCCCAACAAACAAATCATGGACTTCCCCGATTATATGCACTGATATTTTAGGAAGTTCTTGTTCAAAAGATCTGGGCAAGGGGCATCTGTTGCTGGCAGATTGTTTCATTCTTTTGAGGGGGGGGTTGAGACAGGGTTTCTCTGTATAGCGCTGGCTGTCCTGGAACTCACTTTGTAGACCAGGCTGGTCTTGAACTCAGAAATCCGCCTGCCTCTGCCTCCTGAGTGCTGGGATTAAAGGTGTGTGCCACGATGCCTGGCTAGATTGTTTCATTCTTGATGTGGAAATAAGGTAAAGGCTAGATTCTCCTAGTTTTTATCTAGCCTCCTTACTAAAGGCAGTGGCCTAGTTTGGTGACACCAAACAACTTCCATCAGTTTGCCAGGCACTGTATTTGAATGGTGGTTTGAGGGAGGACGTGACTAAACTCCATTTCACTCTGAAAGCGACTCTAGCTATTCCATTGAGGCCCATGGCTCATTTGTGTCTGTTGTGCAACAAAGCACTCAGATGCAATTACAGGGACAGCCCGAAGCACGGGAGACCCTCTATGTGTGGAGACAGCAGTATTCTAACCACAGAGGCGACATATTGCCCTATTCAGAGTAGTTGCTTAATTTTCCTCATTTACAAACAGGCTTTGGATAGCCAACCTTTAATTAAGACTCAGTTTGCTTTTCAAAAGCAATGCATTCTAATAGATACCATCTGGGCTGGGGTGGGGGCGCTGCAGAAATTATGACTACAGCTGCAAACCCATGCGCCGTGCAGCTGGTTAACCATGAAGGCCTTTGGGAAGGGAATTGTTTCCATGTGCTTAGGAGACTAGGGCATGCCTAGCTTCAAAGCCAAGCCATAGAGCCAGGACTCTGGCTTTTGCCTTCTTGTATAAAGAGAAGACAGGAAGAAGCAAAAAAGCAAGGCAGGGTAGGTATTGACTTTAATGCCCTCTGTCCGGAGATTCCATCGCTTTAAAGGCACTAGTGGTTTGTTTAGAAGTATTTAGACTGTAGCTCAGATCATAGGCTTTGAAAGGGAGGATCTTAGATATCCGTGTTTCTACGGACTGAAAAACATCTCAGTACTTGAAATGTATGAGTGTTCCTGTGACAGGCCAGCCCTTCCCATTCAGGACTTCCAGATAAAACAGCATTCCCAATTTCATAAGAATTTCAAGTAAACAATGGGTAAATTTTAATAGAAGTATGTCCCAAGATATATGTTAAAATCACTCATGTGCATCACACGTTATTTATATGAAGATCCAGTCCAAATGGGTGTCTTAATTTCATATTAATTAAATCTGGAACCTCTCCCTCTCCTCCAATTGGTTTCTAGAACGGTTCATCCTTATCTTTGTAGAGAAATGCTGGGCCAGCCTGGGACATACTGAGGTCAGTCTGGAGATACCTCTACAGTCAGCATAAGGGTTACATGACCTTGGGAGTCTAAAAGGCCCAAGATGGCTTCTAATTCGGACCTACTTTCTGGTGGGTGACTTTCAAAATGTTACTTGATCTCCAGAGTCTTAGCTCTTTCCATCGAAGCACAGAGGGATGCGAATCATAGCTGATGTCCCACCATAGCCTGCACTACCCACTTAAAAAGTCAAGCATTTCCCCAGGCCGGTTAGCCATGGTTTCCCAGACACCACTCCAGCTAGCCATTCTGGCTCCTCCCTGCCTCTCTGACCATCTACCTTTTCCTTGCAGCAATGAATCCTGGACAAAATGAGAGACGTCTAAACCCTCTACAGTGTCCTGGTTGTCCAGTATTTATGGTTTATTGGCAGATCGATAAATTCATTTTTCCACCTGTTCAGAAATGACCACTTCAGAGGGTCACTTTAAAATTTAAATGAAAAACTGTAGAAGCCAGGCATGGTGGTGAAGGCCTGTGGTCCTAGCTACTCAGGAAGTTGAGACAGTAATACAGTGAGTTTAAGGGTTTCCCTAGGCTACAGAGGGCATTCTGGGCTATCCTGGGCAACCTACTAAGGCCATATCTCAAAATTTAAAAAAAAGTAAAAAGAGAAATTATGAACTAGTTCAGTGGCAAAGTATTTGACTAACATTGTGTTAGGTCCTGGTTTCACTTCTCAGTATACACACACACACACACACACACACACACACACACACACACACACGCACACACACACGCACACACATGCACACACACACACACTCACAGAGAGAGAGAGCGAGACTATGATAAAAGACCTGCCCCCCCAGACACATATTGAATCAGTGAATGAATGAATGAATGAATGAATTCACACAATAGATATGCTACTTACAAGGAAGAACCTTGGGTCTTTTCACATAACAAAATCTCTTTCTATCCTACTATCTCGTACTCTTTCTCTGGTACAGGTCACAACTACAATTCAAACTTCAAAAAACCCTTCAGATCATTCTGATTTACTTTAAGTGGTGTAATGCACGGAACTCTACAAACAAGGCTACCAACGTGCACTGGGCCTGGAGATGCCTCTGAAAATACCCCTTGCTCAAAAGTCTCCTTTTTTTATCTACTGACCACAAAACCTGAAATGCCACCACCAGTGTTTTAACCATCTTAAAATACTGAAGTGGAGCTTTTCAAGGTATTTCTCAAGGTTTGTTCTCTTTACATACTAGGCATGAGTTGTTGTCACCCGGAGAGCCTTTGCTGCTAGGCTAGAGCATTAGTAGTCAGGGGATACTAAGAGAACCGGAAAGGAGACCTGGGGCACAGCAGAAACACGGGACCACTCTGAAAAGTTTGCGATGGGCAAGGGATGCATTAAATTGTCCCACTGGGCCAGTTGTGCATTTATGCTGTTGCATAATACCGAAAGACAAAAAGCACAAATACCAACTGATCATTTCATTTATACGAGCAGAGGGTCTGAGGAGAAAGCCAGACCCCCTTGTGCTGTCTCACCTGAGGCGGAGCCAGGCCTTTCTTAAGCCTTTCTACAAGCCTTTCTTACTCTAGCAGTCAAGGGTTCTTCAGTAGAACAGATGCAAATATTTTTTCACAGATCTACAAAGCGTGGATGATGAAACACATGCTTCAAAATATCCAGAGGCACAACGTAGCTGAGATCGCTTCTATTTACCTCCACAAATTGGCTCCACTGTCTGTGTTAATGCTGATCGCTGGAAATAAATACTTGTTTCGCTGTGACTGTTGGATTCCATCCACATGCAGAATTTTGAGGCCAGGTAACAGATAACCAGTTGCTAGTAAAGATGAAACCATTATTTTTTCCTGGAACATACAATGTAAAATACAAGTCATTTCATTGCTTTAGTTTGGAAGATCACAGTTAAGGAAAATTTTTTAAAAAGCATCTTCAAAAACCAGGATCAAATTTTTTTATTCTTCAAATATCAATACTGATGGCTTATTAACTGCTGATGGATGGTCACCAAGTAAGAAAGGATTTTCCCCATCAGAGCCTAATTAGTTTCATTGTCTGCTCCCTGAAATCTCTTGTATTCCGCCCTAGCTATCAGCTGCCCGTTTTAATTAATTTTGCACTACATTCAAAGGTTTTACGTGGTGCCTCTCTGTATAATTCCTTCCCCCCTAAATAAATAAATAAATAAATAAATAAATAAATAAATAAATATCAAAGCTAATGAGGCTCTGAAGATTTGAGATGTAAATATCAGATGCAGATTCTTTTTGGGGTCCCAGCTCAGCGGAAGACCAAAAAATAAGACTTGGAAGTTTGATTAAGAAATCCCAGACTGTCTGTTTCCAACCCTCCCTTCAGATAGTGTTTATGCTGGCATTTTTAGTGATTTGACAAAAAATAACTAGCTAACTAACTAACTAGCCATGCCCCATGAACAAAAGCCTCAAGAGAAGATTCTTGCTTCGCAATAATGGCTTAAATGGGCTTTGTTGAGCTACCGTAGAAGATTCATCTCCAACAGACTCAAGTGTGTCCTGAGTGGTCTGCTGTACACACACACACACACATACACAAACACATGCATATACTCACAAGTACACACACACACCTTTCATACGTGCACATACACAAAATCACAAATACACACAGAACTCACATTCTTTCATACATTCACATATACAAGTACACACTTTCATCCCATACACAGACAAAATCACATGCTTATGCACACGTGGTTAAACATTTGCATATTATAGTCTTTTAGATACAGGCACACATGTAACACCTCCATCAGACTCTGGCAGATCCAGGTTTCCAGTTTCAAATCTGTGTCACATGTAGCACATTCTCTAACACACACTTCCAAAGAAATCCCTGCAAAAAAAATTCCAGCATCCCCCTCCTGGTGAGTGTATCCCAGGGCTGCCTGAGATGCCACCATTATTAAACTGTATCCACAGAGCTTGTGGATTGCGTAATCTGCTTTTGCCTGAGATCTTTGTATCCTTTACCGAGAAAGTCTGATTCATTTCTCAGAAATTCTCATCTGCTAGTAATCTTTCAGGACATAGTTAGTGTTGTGATATTTTCAGATATTGTTTTCCAGGGGTGGGGGAGGAGAGGGCCGGTTTCAAGTGGCTGTCCCCTGGCAGTTCCCCGAGATTACTCCGTGCTTATAAGCGGCTCAAGACTGTGTGACAGCATTTCCATGCAAGGGACTTACAATCATGTTTCATTAATTCGACGTGAATGAAGCCTCATTTCTGGCCTTGAGGAGCTTAAGATTTATGTGAAATTAATAACAGAACAGATGTCTTCACAATTTGGTTCCTCTGGAAAAGGGGTGGGGGGAGAGATCCGAGAGAACCTCATTACTTTGAAAACTTCAATGCTTTAAAATGCAGACCCAGGGAGTTTTTACTCCAGGGTAAAGAGTTCTGCCGGATACCATCCACATCTCAGAACTAAGTGGAATTTAAATGTCAGATTTATATTAAATAGTCATATTCCCTATTATGGCAGATAATAAACAGCAGCTTATTACTTTCATTAATAAGATGTGTTGGACATTTAAAGTAAAGCTTAGAGATAAGGCCGGGCACCTCATAAGCAGGAGATGAGGGGGACCCCGGGGTGTGAGGGAATCTGCAGGCAGCTTGGTTTTTAGCTTAGTTTCTGATAATTTAATCATCATTTCCTCACAGGAAAACAAAATGAATTTACTCACACAGAACCCAGTGTTCCTGCTGAGGTATGCTGGAGTCCAGAAGCTGCAATTTCATGGGAGACTTCAAATCTTGCCTTTTTATTTAATTCTTCTCTTGCCTCAAACTCTCTTTCTTTAGCTGGTACCTTCCTGGCTATAGTTAAACCTACCTCCAGCCTCATATGCCAACCCAGCAGGAGAGCTGTATTTTTGCTCGTTCAGGTCTAGAGGAGAGTAGAATGGAGAAGTGACATCACAGGAGGGGGAGGGGCAGCAGAGAACCAATGTCCCAGTCGTAGGGCCAGAACCTCGCTGTTGCTGAGCAAGCCTAAGAAGTTCACAGGGCTGTGGGGACATGGGCAAAAACGCCTGAAGTAACAGATTAGTTTCTAGACTGTAGTCCTCAAATCTCTGTTGTGATCTTTCCCTTGGCTCTAAACCTGTGTCCTTCAACCTGACTCCTCTGCTTTTCTCATGGAGACAATAAGAATGTTGAGCCGAACAGTCAGAAAGCTTCCTCTTAAAGCTTCTCCATTATCTGTAGGTTCTGTCATCCCAAGACTCAGCCCTCTTCCTTCTCTTTGTTCCCATTTCTCTCCTGTCAAAACTACACAGAACAGGTCATCTATGATTCAGTCAGCTCTGAACTTTGATCCAGAGATAAAGGTCAAGGGAAGCTTGCCAAAGCTTTGGTGCAAACCCTGCTCTTCCTAAGCATGCAACCTTGAGTAAGAGTCATGACATTGTAGACCCTCTGACTATTCATCTGAAAACACAGTGACTTTCCCGAGGCTATTACGGGAGTGACTGATGCCTCTTGTCTGGCAGCTACTGGCAGTGTGCTTGGCCCCCTTGCCCATGATTCTGCTTCTACTGACTCAACCAGCATGGTCTGAACATATTAGAAACAGAACTGCATCTGTACTGACCACCTATAGGCTTTCTCTCCTACCTTTATCCCCCAAACAGCACAGAAGCAGATTCTTGTACAGCGTTTCCATTATGCTCAGGGTTGAGTGATCTGGAGATGAAATCAAGTACATGAGAAGATGTATAGGGATGGTAAACAAATCTTGAGCCATTTATAAAGGGGCAGGACCATCCATGGATTGTCTCTGAACCCTACCCTCACCCCAGCAGATAGAAAAACAATAGACCAGGGGGAAACAGCGACATCAACAAATGGCAGTTCTCAGGGACACTCCCTAGGCTGGCAACCTGTGAAAAGAAGCAGGTCAAGTCCCTTCTCCTGACTGATGCAGAGGGAGGGGTCCCGTGGAGAGAGAGAGTCAGTGCACCACAGTGAGAGGCAACTGTCATCCTAGAATGCTTAGTGATGGCTCTGCAGGACAATAAGTCCTTCCACCTCTTCTAGAAAACCAGAAATTTGGAATTCTAAGTGGTGATAAGTGTGATCGTCTAAATTTGAGTTGAGAATGCTATAAGCCTACATACAGACTTTTATTCAGCATCATCTATAGGACTAGACAGTAGAAATGGACTAGAACTTGAGTCTTAGTTGAGAACTTTTCCTATTAGGTAGACACATATATGCATGCAATTCACATACACACACACACACACACACTAAGATTGTGGAGCTACTGAGCTGCAAAGAAAAAAACTCACAAAAGCGAACACTCATTGGGTCTCACACTGTCTATGCCTTGATTTGATAATGTAGCAAAATCAAAAGCTCTCTGGGCCATGTCTCTTCAAGCCTTGCACAGAACAAGATCTGTTCTCTACCCATTTGCTGTGGGTAGCACGTGGTTTATTTTGCTAAGGGTCAAGCGTTTGAAGCTTGGTCCCAGTGTGGAGACAAGAAGAGATGGTAGAACCTCTAAGAGATGAGATCTAGTGAGAGGTGATGAGGTCAGAGAGATCTCTGCCCTTGGGAGTGATTGATGCTGGTCTATAGAAGTAGGCTCTCCTAGTTGGTTCTTATAGAAGAACAAGTCTCATCCCTGACTCTCTGGCTTCCTGTTTCACTGGGTAACCCCTCCTTCTTGCACATGTTCCCACTATGAGCCATCTATAAGGCTATACAGTGATGTAACTAAGGGTCCTCATCAGAGGAGAAGGAAATGGGCCATCCATGCTTGGACTTTCAGCTTCCAAAACTGTAAGCTAAGCAAATCTCTTTTCAGTCTAATATAATTACACAGTCTTAGATACTGGCATGGTTAATATTAAATTTCAACTTAAAAGGTTCCAGAGTCACTCAGGAGACAAACACCTGGACATACCTGTAAAGGAGTTCCTGGATTAGGTTAACTGACATGAGAGGAGCCACCCTACATGCAGATGTCACCATCCTATGGACCAGGATCTTAGACTAATTAAAAAGAAGACAGTGAGCCACACACCAACGTTTGTTTCCCACTACTTTCTGACTGAAGGTGTAGGGAACCATAGCTTCGTAATCCTGACTCCATGCCTTTTCTGCCATGGAGGACTGTAGCCTCTTGAACTGTGAGCTAAAATAAATCCTTCCCCCTTAAGCTGATACCTGTCAGATATAATATGGTTTCTACACATTTATGTTATATATATTTACACCTTTGTGTATACTTACAATTTTATTATATCATACATATATATGTACATACATATATATACATGCATATACACATACACATACATAAACATGTACATATACACATGCATATATACATAAATATATATGCATATATACACATGCACATATATATGCATATATACATACACACACACACATATATATATATATACATATATACATGCATACAAACATATATACATATGATAAAAAAAATTAAGCTATGAAAAGTTTCTCTCCCAAGCCACCCAGTTCTTCCTTATAAAGGCCAAGACTTGTTTCTCATGGGTCTGTACCTATGAGACTGCTTCCTCCTCCAGAATGAAATATGATCTCTTCCCAAACATTGTGACAACTGGCAATATGACAAATACAAAAAAGCATATTATAAACACAGCATGTTCATGTTTTCAACATATTTTCTTGTTCAATTGTTGGGTGTCATTCTTATTCTTGTTAATTTCTAGAAACTCTTTTTATAGTAAGCAAATTCACCTCTGTAGGCTATGAGTTGCAAACATTTCTCATGATGAGTTGACTTCTAATGTTTGTCACACAGCCTCATAAAGATTTGTTTGTGGACAAATTGATCAATTTTTTATGACTCCCAGTGCTTCAGTCACAATTTGAAAACTCTTGCCACATCTCAGATTATTTTAAAGTTCCTCTTGCTTTAGTTCTTGTATGCTTGGTTGTTCGTATGGAGATGCCTATTTATCTAGGATTGATTTAGATGTTGTGAGGCAGAAATCCAACTTTATCTCTTCTTCCCAGATGACTACCTATGTTTCAAAGACATTCATTACATTAGACTTTCTCCCCACATGTTTGAATTTGCAAACTTTGGTAGCAGCTGCTTTTTCAACATCTTTCACTTGAAATATGATTTCAAACCAGTAATATTGCTTGCTGTGCTTGTTAAAAAAAGTTTTTGCACAAAATTTATATGAGACAGAGAAAACGATTTTGATTTAAGAGAGAGAGACAGAGACAAGGAGAAAGAGAGAGCACTGTGAGCTTGCACTGGGTAGAAAACAAGAGCACTATGGGATTACCTCATATCATGCTTCTCTGATTATTTTCAGGTTTCCGTCAACAAGAGAAAAGAATTTGAATCCTAAAAATGGCAATAGAGCTCTGTAAGCAAAAATTTGCAATGTGAGAATTCAGAAAGTTTACACCTGGGATTCAATTTCTGTTGTGCATGGATGTGTTCCCAGTGGAGACAGGAGTGAGAGTGGGAGGCAATTTGAAGCTATGACCTCATAGTACTAAGCATCAACTGCCCCTTCAACCAGAATAATACCTCACCCCTTTTTAGTGTGTGTGTGTGTGTGTGTGTGTGTGTGTGTGTGTGTGTGTGTGTGTGTTGCATGTGGAAGCCAGGGGTAAGCATCAAATGTCTTCCTCTGTCAACTTCCATTAAATTTTTATTCTTTAAAAATTATATGTATGTCTGTGCATATGAGTATAGGTGCCCAAGGAGAACAGAAGGCTATACTGAATCCCAGGAGCTGGAGTCACAGGAAGTTCTGGGCTGCCCTACATGGGTGCTGGGACCTGAACTCAGGTCCTTTGCAAGAGCAGTAATACTCTTTACTATGTATCTAGCCCCCTTCCACTATAGTTTTTGAGATAGGGTCTCACTGAACCCAGAGTACTGCCAGTGAGCTCCAGGAATCCATATGACTCCACCCTCTCCCTTAGCACTGGATTAAGGGGTACCAGCACAGCACCCAGCTTTTCCCCTGGGTGCTGGAGATGCAAATTCAGGCCTTCATGTTTGCATGCCAAGCATCCTACTAACCGAGCTCTCTCTCCAGCCTCTAAAGCAACTACTTCCCTCCTGGGAAGCTGCGGTGATGCTTGGACGTGCTTCCCTCAGGGGAAGACCTGGGTGCACTTTAATCTTCTTATGGAAAATCCACTGAGCAAAATTATAAATTTGATATGGCCGCACTCAGCCAATAGAAAGTCATAAACCACCCTCACATGATAATGTGTAGTGAAAAGGAATCACTAAGTGCCAGAGAACATATGAGAACATATGAGAACATATGAGAACTCCACACTCCCATTCATCTGCAGCTTTATGCGAGGGCAGCATATTAAAGTGATTTCAACTTCAGAGCAGAGCTCCCCAAAGAGTGTTCCAGTCTTAATTAAAATGTCAATGAAATACAAAAGTGCACGAGGGACATTTTCAGAAACCATTCCCTTTCTACTTCTGGAAGGCTGGCTGCGGCTTCCTTCAAAACTGCCTGCTGACCCAACCAGCACAGCCACCTGAGCAAGCCACCTCTCCGTTCTTCCCGGGGACCCCTTGTCTAAGCCAAGGACCACCCTCAAGGGAAGCTGAAGGGAGAGGAGTAGTGAAGGTTTGCATGATGCTTCTCTCTCCCTTCAGCAAAGGCTCAGGGTGGCCTCATTTGCAGTACAACCTGGGAAGGAATAGAAAAAATACCAGCTCAGACTGGCTGAGAACAATAAACTGAGAGCCGACTGAGCATTTGTGGAAGGTAGAGAGTAGGAGGAGGTAGGGTGGGGTGGGGACAGACTAGAAATCACACTCCCTTCCAAAGGAGCTGATGCTAGCCACCTCACAGTTGCTTCCGTGCAATATACAAGCCTGCTGTCTTCTGGCAAAAAAGAAAAAGCAGAAATCTGCATGTTTAAGTTGTGATATTTCTGCAATCTTATACTGGCTGTTTATTGAATATTTAAAAACCACAATGAGTCAATTATATGACAAAAATAAACCAGGCATCTGGATGAACTACATATAGATTTCACTCCTAGAATAGACTGCTGTGCTCCACAGTCCTTTTCCTTTTCTCAATTTCAATATCCACACACCCACATATCTGTCTGTCCATCCATCCACCCACCCATCCATCCATCCATTCACTTATTCATGCATGAATGCATTCATTCATTCATGCATGCATGCATGCATGCATCCATCCATCCATCCATCCATCCATCCATTCACTTATTCATGCATGAATGCATTCATTCATTCATGCATGCATCCATCCATCCATCTACCCACTTATCTATCTATCTATCTATCTATCTATCTATCTATCTATCTATCTATCTATCTATCCATCCATCCACTTACTCATCTATCCATCCATTCACTTACTCATGCATGCATGCATGCATCCATCCATCCATCCATCCATCCACCCACTTACTCATCCATCCATCCATCCATCCATCCATCCACTTACTCATTCATCCATGAGCCCACCTATCTATAGCCTACATATCTATGTATCCCTTTATCTAGATATCTATCTAGCCACCTACCTGTAAATCTATCCACCCATCTGCTTACCTATCCATTCATTTAGTTATCCATTCTTCTATTTATTCATCCACCCAGTCATCTATCCGTATGTTAATTTATTCACTCACCATACACTGAATATTCACTAGTGCCTTAAGTGCAAAGTAATATAATAAAACATGGAGGAGTCTAACCCCAAGTCTAAACTTATGTCCAGCCTCATTTTTGGTCCTAGTTATGACTTTAGAAATGGAACTCTCCAGAGAGTTTTAAATGTCCATGTCTTCTCTGTCACAGCCTCTACCTTGCATATGCCTCGAGCTAATGCCTTCCTTTGAAATCTCTTTTTCCCACAGGACCAGCTGAAGCATGCTTAGAGACTGTGGAGTTGACAAGTGATATGACTTGTAGCTATCATATGTCTTCTGGTTCTTGACTCCATTTCAAGCTCAAGATCAGTGCTAGCCTTTGCTTTAAGCATTGAGTGGCTCTCATTAGGTAACTATGCCTGAAGCTGTCCAAGACTTCCTCCCATGCTCTGCTGGCATCAAAGCCTCCATAATAGCTGAAACAGAGATTTGACACCATCAGCCAAAGCAGAACACAGGAAAGTGATACCCAGTATGTCCTCAGAGAAAGCTGAGTGTAGGGCTTCAGTCAGAGACGCTATGCAACAATGGGGCTCCTTCTCATGTGCCTTGCATTGCCAACCTTGACTGTGCTTGGTATACAAGAGGGTGATGTCAGTAACATGTAGAAGGTGGCTCTGCCATAAAGGTATTGTTCCTCCTTACTGTTGATGAGAGGATTCGGGGAGTGGCCAGCCTTAAGTGTCCCTCACCTGATATCACTTGATTTAGCAGTTTGGTGACCCCAGCCTCAATGTCTATGAAGGAGACTTCACACAGTAATTGTATCCTTTGTAGACTGACTGGCTCACTTGGAAAATATCATATTATTTGTGGGAATTAAGGACCAGAGATGAGAAGAGACTTGCCTGAGGCCCAGTCCCCTCTTCTATCTTCTTACATTATCAATTCCATTATTTCTCTATCATACTCAGACACCAGAAATATACATATACATACACATGGATGTGCATATAAAGACAGATTCAAACAATCCATAGCCTCAGGAAAAGACCCAGAAACAGTTTCAAAGACACCTAGAGTTCAGACATATACAACAGAGGGACACATGGAGACAGTCAGCATCCAGAAACTTCCATGGCCTGAGTGTGTCCTCCAAATTCATATTGAAACCCTACCCCACAAAGAGATGATATTAGATGGTGTGTCCTTTGTAAGGTAATAGAGATTAGTATCCTTGTGAAACAGGCTGGGAAGAAACATCTATACAACCTACCATATAAAGACACAATGAAACACCATTGTCTATGAACCAGACAACAGGCTCTCACTAAATACCAAATCTGCCAGCATCTTCCTATCAGGGATTGCAGCCTCAGAACTGTGGGCAATACATTCCTGCTATTTACAGTCAATCTAGTTTAGCGTACACTGTTAGAGTAACTCAATAGCTGAATATAGAGACAAATGGACAGATATACTTAGACACCTGCTTATAGCCTCAAACACAAACACACCTTCATACAGAATACACACAGACACATGCATGTCAGCCCCTACACACTCACAGGTGCACATGCACACCAACAGTCACACGAATGAGAATGTACATGGAGACACTTACAAACACACACTGACACACTACTCATACATTACTATCCTACCCTACACAATCTGCCCATATGTTCTTGCTTCTGATTCCTGGTGACCACCAGGAGCAGCAATAGTAAGTGACATAGCCACTCCCTCATTCTCTGAGTGTCAGCACTGCCACCTCCATCAAAGGTCATGCAGGTCCCCAGGCACAGGCTAATATTTATCTTCTCATGCAAGCAGATGTTATCAGGAAAACACTGTCTTTTAAGCGAAAATCTTCTGGGCCCCAGGAAAGAAACAAATCTTGAGTGATATTTCTACTGGTAGAAGAAACACACACACACACACACACACACACACACACACACACACACATCTATCTATCTATCTATCTATCTATCTATCTATCTATCTATCCATCTTTCCATCCATCCATCCATCCATCCATCCACATACCTATGTATCCTCTGTCTCTATCTCTTTGTGTCTCTGTCTCTGTCTCTCTCTCTCTCTCTCTGAGACTGAAAGAAGGGCATCCTACTTATCATTCCCCCACTGTGTGACATATCCAGTCTCCCCACACCACTCTCAACATACTGTGTTTAGGGACTCACTGCTTGAATCATGAACAGACCCAAGCTAGGATATACCCATTCTCCAGGTTGGACTGAGTAGTAAATACTTAGCTCTTGTGTGTCTGGAGCTTAGAAAAAAATCACCATGCAATGCTCGGGCTACTCATCCAAAGCTAATGGCTATACTGTTAGACTTCAAGGAGCTGCTTCCATGGCACCTAAGTGTGGGTTCAAGATTCCATCTCTCTCCACATAACTTCTCATTGGGTCCTGTGTGCATCTGTGTATGCCTAATGCATGCATTCACTGACCTGGGCCTTTTTGGGCTCTGCATTCTAAGCATCCAGTCAGGGGCCTTTGGTCGATTGCTATGCAAGATTTATGACTGCATCATTTCCAGCAGATAATTTGACCATAATTTAACATTTTTGCCTTTTCAAGTAACTCAGACATTCCTCTTTAGTGGGGCTGGGTCCCCCTCTGGGGAAGCGGGGATGGGCGAGACATGCCTGGCTCTGCTCTGGCTTTGTTCCAGTCTGTTACAGAGAAACTGTGTGTATCCCCTTCATCTTATCTGACTTTGCAGCTTTTGATCAATAGCAGAGGATGTGTGTTTTATCCAAACACTAACCAAATGCATTCAACAGATTACATATTAATTTTACCATCCTGACATTGAATGGAGAGATAATCCACAGAAGTGCTTCAGATTTCTTAAAAGTGAATTTAATTATAAGTGGTAATGTGTGCTGGAGAGTTACAATCATGAGAGGCTATGTTCTGTGAGTCTGAAATGAGAGCTTATATTTCAAAGGCTTATTGCAGTGGAATTAAACGACCCAATTTATTAGTTGTAAGTGTATGATTACTGCAGCTTTGCTACACACACACACACACACACACACACACACACACACACACCTCCACATATGCAGCATATTCTAGCTGGATTTAGTACACATAATCCTTCTATAAGAATCATATTTTGTTACATTAATTTATTCGTGAGAGACACAGGCCACTGATTCCCCAATCTTCTGACCCACAAATAGAAACACTATTGAGTTTTGTGGGTGTTTTCTGATTCTCATTCCCATTCCTGCAAATCGATCAGGAAGTAGACAGGAGGAAGGCACAGAGGTACTGTTGTCAGGATGGAGACAGGGAGGTTCGGGAAGGGTGGTCTGGGAGGTAGAGGCTGCAGAAGGCTGGGGCTCTACTCCATTCATTCCCATGTGGACACTCTCTGAACACCTGCCCTGCTCTAGCCACCGCACAAAGCACATTCCACAGACTCCCTCCATGAAGCTTCTCAGAACAACAAGGCAGATGTATGGAAACTCAGGCTCAGAGAGATTATCAAGAACTCTGTAGGCATCTCCGTGTTCATGATCGTTGGGAATAGATAGGACTTGCATGTAGTTCTAGCCAGAGTCTGTGTTCCTGTTGCATCATTACTATGAGCGACATACCATTCATTAGAGACAGGGGAAGAGGGAACAGGGACTGTGAGTGTGTCCGTGGTAATGGTAAATAGGTGAGGAGGTTGGTGGAAAGGGCTCCTGGCGATGGTGAGGCAGGATGCAGAGTGAGGTGCCAGCAATGACGGCAGACATGGCACTGAACTGAGTCAATGTCACCAGGCAGAGAAAGAACATTCCTGGAAGATGAAACACTTGCAAAACAGGCACTAAAACACATTATGAAAGAGTCTTGTATTTACAAACACCGGATGACGGTCTGGAGTATGAGGACAACAGGAGAGGGAGGTCCGAAGCAGAGGCAGGGGTTAAGCCTGGAGCGTTCATGGTGAAGAGTCTTGTTCCAGCCTGAGGCATTGAGGTTTCTCCTGTAGACACTAGAAAGGTACAGATGGTTGGTGGGCATGGGTTAGTAGTACTGGAGGAAGCAGGTGCCAGTTCATTTACCTATGGGAACCAGGTGGACAAAAATACAAGAGATACAGACCTGGTAAGGCTGCGTAAAATGGACAGGATATCCAGCTTCAAGGATACTTGGTTCCAGTCTATTGCAGATGGTGGGAAGTTGCTGGGAGAACATAGAAATTTTATCAAGTTGGTAGATGATCTCTTACTTTCCTCTTTTTTTTTTTTTTTTTTTTTTTTTTTTTTTTTGGCCAGGGCAGAATATCTAACAGAAACAACTTAAAGGAAGGATGTTCTTTTGTTCTTTCAGTTACAGCTCAGAAGCAACCGTTCATCACAGCAGACAGAAGCAGTTCCATCTATTTCAGGGGCACTTCCAGTAGCTGCCAACATTGTGATGACAGACAGGAAGTGGGGAGAGCTTACAGTAGAACCCAGGGCAGGTTATAAACACCAAGACCAACGACCCTTGTGGTATGCATTTGCAGGAGTGGCACCATTCCACAAAGAATCTATCTATAATCTACCCTCAAATAGAGAAGCAGCCAGTAAGTCTGGAGGAGGCATTTCACATTTAAAACATAACAGTTTTAGTTCTACCCACACCTCTCTCTCCATGGGTCTTTTACAGTGTGACCCTGGAGCTGTCCTATCATAGAATAGAGCTCTGAGATGCTATTGGGTCTACTGTGAGAAAGGCAAAGTACGCTTGTATTCTGAGCCTGACCTTCAAGAAGCCTTGCAGCTCCCCCGCCCCCAGCCTCATGCAACATAGCCCTTCTCCATCACCAAGCAAGTCCAGACTGGCCTGTTAGAGGAGAGAGCCTTGAAGTTGTAGACCTGCCTCTATACCGTAGGCATGATCCTCCCTCCTGACCCATCTGTTCTACAGACAAGGGGGAGCCCAGCCCCATGCAGGTAACAACCCCATGCTGTCAGCCTGTGAACTAATGGAAATAAGTGTCCTTTTAAGATCTATCTTGGAACAGTTTGTCACCCAGCAATAGCTGGCAGATACATTCGCTCACTTGTTTGTAAAACAGCTTTGTGCTGATTCCCTCTCATGGCCACAAATCCTTCCAAATCCTTTCAACATCAAAAATCATCCTATTGTAGTTGACACAGTAGGGCAGAGGAGGGGAAGCCTGAGACCATTTTGTACTTTGACACCTGGCCTGCCTGTCCCTATCAGTGGTTGATTGCTCTCAGCTGGGTTGTCCACTGTAGTTTCAGTGTCCCTGAGTCATACCCCCCGGATCCAGGCCTACTGCTGCCTGCTCAAGCAGCTGTTGTTGTGTACAGTGGCTGTGCTCACATCTGGCCCCCATCTGGCCACCTCCCTGTCATCTCTGACCCCTAGAGCTGTCTCATCCATGAGTATGTGTTGCAACCGGGCCTGTGAAGACCCCAGGCTGTGAACTGCACAGTCCTCATACCCTGACCGAATAGCTCCTCAGCCAAGTGCCCTCTGCTGATGCCACAAGGATGTTTGTTTAGCAGTGTGAGCACTCTCACTCACACAGTAGGGCAGCACCTACTGTGGGTCAGGTACAGTACTCAGCCTGGTATAGGCAGAGTCTTCCCCTATCAGCCTCCACGTGAGGTGGCCGTGCTCAGTCACCCCTGCTCGTCTACTGTGGAGCTCAAGTGTTTCCTGAAAACTCACATGTTGAAAACTTTACTCTCCAGTCTATTAGTGTTCAGAGATGCGGCCTTTAGGAAGTGATTGGATGGATGGTGAAGACCCTGACATCTTTGGTAGATTCATCCTCAGAGGAATTCTTTGCTAAATGGACTAGTGGGAAAACTAGAGGAGATGGGGCTTGGTTGAAAGAATTAGGTTATGTGTGTTCCCTAGGAGGGTATTCTCTCTCTCTCTCTCTCTCTCTCTCTCTCTCTCTCTCTCTCTGGCTCTGCCTCTCTCTCTCTTTTCACACACACACACACACATGCACATGCATGCACACACATGCACATGCATGCACACACATGCACATGCATGCACACACATGTACACATGTGCACGCACATACATGTATACAAATGCACATGTGTGTACACATGCACATTTGCATGTAAGCACACACGTGCGCATACCCGCGCGCACACACACACACACACACACACACACACACACACACACACACACACAATTTTCTACTTTACCACAGGCCCAGAAACAATAAAACAAGCGACCACAACTAGAACCTGAGCAGAAATAAATGTTTTCTTTTTTAAAATGTGTTTATCCCTAGTATTTTTCCACAAAAGAAATCTAGCGTGCTTGGGAAAATGATGAAACTTAAGCGAAAGAAGAAAAGAAACCCCCATTTCTAGCCACCAAAGGAGCCAGAGCTCTAGAATTTCCCCACAGCACTCCAGTGGACTTCTGGGCAGAGTCTCCTGGTTGAACAAGCCTCACAGGTGAGGTGGCATCCTGCCTTTGGCACTCTCTTCCTTCTCCCTTCCAGCCACAAACTCCAGCTTCAGGCAGTACCCACAAGGATGAGCACAAGGATGTTGATGGCTACGTAGATGAACCAGAGGGCCATACCGTTATCTGTGGTGGATGAGGGGAAAGAGATCCGTGGTCTTCACAAGGGGTTAACTCGAAATGTCCATGGAGCAGAGGGAGAAGGGAGAGAGCATGGCAGCTGGTGACTCATTCTGTTCAATCGGTCCCCAAAGTTCCAGGCCAAGTCTGCACCCTGAAAGTCAGTCCAAGGCCTCAGCATCTATCTGTACTGGGCGATCCTCCTCAGCTCAGCTTCCCTACAACACTTCTAGGATTAAACACCTTATGAGGAAATCAAGATCTGATCACACCCGATCAACAGCCTTCTCCGGTTCCTCATTTCCTACAGACCAAACAGGTGTGAAGTGGAGAGCACCCAACAATCGGGGGTGGGGGAGACTGTGACAAACTGCAGCTTGTCCCTGGAATATGTCTCTCTGGGTGGCATGTCACTTTGTGGATTTAGCAGTAGTCCTCAGCCTCCAGCGTGTCTCTCTCTCTCTCTCTCTCTCTCTCTCTCCTCTTGCTCTCTCATTTTCTCTCGCTCTCTCTTGCTCTCTCGCTCTCTTCCTCTCTTGCTCTCTCGCTCTCTCCCTCTCTCGCTCTCAATCGCTCTCTTGCTCTCTTTCTGTCTCTCTCTTGCTCTCGCTCTCTTGCTCTCTCACTCTCTCCTCTCTTTCGCTCTCTTGCTCTCTCTCATTCTCTTGCTCTCTCTCACTCTCTCTCTCACTCTCTCTCTCACTCTCTCCTCTCTTGTGCTTTCTCTTGCTCTCTTGCTCTCTCGCTCTCGCACTCTCTCTCTCGCTCTCTCGCTCTCTCCTCTCTCGTGCTCTCTCTCGCTCTCTTGCTCTCTCACTCTCTCCTCTCTTTCACTCTCTCACTCTCTTGCTCTCTCTCGCTCTCTCGTTCTCTCCTCTCTCTCGCTCTCTCGCTCTCTCACTCTCAAATGCTCTCTCGCTCTCTCTGTCTGTCTCTCTCTTGCTCTCACTCTCTTGTTTTCTCCTCTCTCTGGCTCTCTCACTCTCTCCTCTCTCTCACTCTCTCTCGCTCTCTTGCTCTCTCGCTCTCTCACTCTCTCGCTCTCTTCCTCTCTTGCTCTTGCTCTCTCGCTCTCTCTCCCTCTTTCCCTCTCTCCCTCTCTCCCTCTCTCCCTCTGTCCCTCTCAATCACTCTCTCACTCTCTCGCTCTCTCGCTCTCTCTCTGTCTGTCTCTTGCTCTCACTCTCTCCTCTCTCTCGCTCTCTCTTGCTCTCTTCCTCTCTTGCTCTCTCTCACTCTCACTCTCTCGCTCTCTTCCTCTCTTGCTCTCTCTTGCTCTCTCTCTCGCTCTCTCACTCTCTTTTTCTCTCCCTCTCTCTCCCTCCCTCTCTCGCTCTTGCTCACTCCCCAGCACTGTGACTAGGGAGCAGGGATGCTCAGTGAGAAGGGCGGGGTCTACAGTTGGATCACACAGCTGGGCCTCTGTGGTCCTCATGCCTCATCTTGCCCACCAGCCAGGGGTTCTGTGTTCAAGGCTAACCGTGTGATATGTCTTATATATGCATGTGTGGGCCTGGGAGACTTTTCTGACCCTGATACCCCTGCTTCACATACCCTTGGCCTTCAGACCTCCACTTCAGTGGGGCCTCCTCTAAGAAACCCTCCCAGATTCCTTTTAGAATGGGAAGACAGGCACACTACCTGAGTGTCCTGAAAGTCTGTCTATATTAGATTCTGGTGTATGCTGGACCTCTCTGTACCTGCCAGATCCAGCCAATAGGGCTGCTTCTTATATGTGGTCATGTGCTTTCTTGTAGTGTGAACACACATCGACCATGCCACAGGTGCCAAAGGCAGTCAGTGCCTTCTGAGCAGATCAGATGTAAGTAAGACCAGCCTTTTCTGCTTCCCATGTAGGGGCAGCGAGGCAGGTAGGAGAGCAGGGCCATGTGTGACAACCTGGGAATCTGAATCAAAGTACCCAGTGACTCAGAAAGGAGGCCTACCAGAGCCACAACCTATTTTGTGCCCAAGAATAACACTGGGCATTGCCTGCTTGGAAGATGTGGAAGCCCCAGACCCCTTCCCTTAACCCCCAATTCTAACAACGTCCCTCTAGCAGTCTTTGAAGGAGGTTCCAACAGTGAAAGGAGGGGTCTTTGCCTCTGTCAAGTGGGATAGTGCAGCCACAGAGTGGGGAAGACAGGGAACCTTGTGACTGGAGCAACCTGGGAAGGGTGGGACCCCTGGGGAGGTGTGGCTGGGAGGCAGGGTGCTTGGTCATCTGAGCTTGGCTGTCAGGGCAATGGGCAAGGCCATCTGTGCCAGTATTTCTAACTAAAGTGTGGCGTGTGGTGCCAGAGCTGAGGTCTTGGGTCACAGCAGCCGGGGCAGGAGGTCGTGCGGCCGCTGAAAGGAGGATGGCTATTGCTTGTGAAAAAGAGATTCTACTGGATTCTCAGAAAACAAAACAAACAAACAAACAAACAAAAACAAACAAAACAGAGGCCAGGCATTGTCGCTGGAAGGACTGGGGTAACCCACAGACTATAGAGGCAGAGATTGACATTTTCCAAGAGCAAAGTCTCTCTATGGGGGTCTGCTAAACTTCGACTCCTGCACCTCAGCATAGGCCTCAGGCCACCTAGTGCACGGCTGCAAAGATGGTCCATTTCTCCTTAGGAGAAGAGGAGGTTCATCTGTGTCTGTACCATGTAGACCTCAGGCCTTTTACCCAAGCCTGGGAAGTGAACAGAGATGGCCTCCATCAGTGCTCCTTCACCAGCTTCAGTACTCCCTCACCATCCTCTGTGCTCCTTCACCATCCTCAGTGCTCCATCACCATCCTCAGTGCTCCATCACCATCCTCAGCGCTCCATCACCATCCTCAGTGCTCACTCACTATTCTCAGTGCTCCCTCACCATTCTCAATGCTCCCTCACCATTCTCAGTGCTCCTTCACCATCCTCAGTGCTCTTTCACCATCCTCAGTGCTCCCTCACCATTCTCAGTGCTCACTCACCGTCCTCAGGACTCACCCACTGTACAACCTTGAATGAAATTGATCTCTGCGTCTTGGTTTCCTCACACATAGAGGAATACTGTTCATAAGAATACATCCCCAGGGGTGTTTCCAGAACTTCATAAACCAGACAACTAAAGTGCTCTGAATAGGATCAGCTAACAAAGTAAGAAACACGAGCCTTTCTCATTGTCTCTGCCTGTGATTAGCAGGTCAGTCTGCAACCCATCTTCACTTCAGCTGGGATAAATATGAAAGCTATGGTAAGAGGCAGACAGATAAATAAGAGCCGGTAAGTTAGACTGAGAGTCAGTAAGCCCTGTCCCAGTGACGCCTGGGCTCCTCCTCATTGTTTCTCTTGCTTAGTCTTACACTCCAGGCCTTGAGCATGCCTGCCAAGCACTCTGCCATTGAACTACAGTCCCATGCCTTTAGGTGTTTGACATGGGTTATTGCGCTGGAGCCCAGGCTGGACTAGAACTTGCCATCCTCCTACCTCAACCTTTAAGTGCTGGGATTACAGGTATGTGCCATCCAGGACATCTTTAAGTAAAAAAAATGAGAGCCCCAGCCATCCCTCCTGTGCTCTAAGGGTGACCAGAAGTGCTAACAGGCAGTAAAGATGCTCTGGTAAATAAGAAAGGGAACCTATTAACCCTGTGACTGGCCCAGGGGCCATGTGGACAAACACATCCACAGACATCTCCTTATAGCCAGGCTTCTTGAACAAACTTCCCAGAGTTAAGAGCATGTGAGCACTGAATCTAAAATCCAGGCTATATGGCTAAATCCTCTGCATCCTCAAATTCTGAATTTGTATACTATATATCACTTGGATTTTTATTTATTATTAGTTTTTTTTAACTTATTCACTTTACATCCCACTCACTGCACTGGTCACACCCCCTCTCTCCTTTCTCCTTTAAGCTGGTGAGTCCCGCTGGTTATTCCCCAATCCTTGATCATCAAATCTCTGTGAAGCTAGGTGCATCCTCTCTTATTGAGGCCAGACAAGGCAGCCTACCTAGAAGAGCATATCCCAGGTACAGGTAACAGCTTGAGATAGACCCCACTTTAGTTCTTTGGGACCCACATGAAGACCAAGCTTCACAGCTGCTACATATGTGCAGGGAGGCCTAAGTCCAGCCTGTGCATGTTCTTTGGTTGATGGTTCAGACTCTGAAACTCCAAGGGTCCAGGTTAGTTGACTGTTGGTCTTCCTGTGGGGTTCCTATTCCCTTTGGGCCCACATTCTTTCCTCCTATTCTTCCATAAGGATACCCAAGCTCTAAGAATCCCCAAGCTCCGTCCACTGTTTGACTGTGGGTGTCTGCATCTGTCTGAGTCAGCTGCTGGGTGGAGCCTCTCAGAGGACAGCCATGCTGGACTGACTCTTGTCTCCAAGCATAACAATGTATCATTAACAGTGTTAGGGATTGGTGCTTGCCCTGGGATGAGTCTCAAGTTGGGCCGGTTATTGGTTGGCCATCCCCTAAGTCTCTGCTCCCTCCCCCAAGCCTGCATTTCTTGTAGACTGGATAAATTTTGGGTCAAAAGTTTTGTGGGTGGGTTGATGTTTCTATTGCTCCACTGGGGTTCTTTCATGGCTACATCAGGTGGCCTCTTCCGGTTCCATATCCCCAAGGCTGTGAGTCACAGCTAAGGTCACCCACATTGTTCCTGGGCACCTCTCCAATCCCAGGTCTCTGTCTCTTCCTAACACTTGGATTGAAAAAAAAAATCTACTTGAGGCTGAAGCCAATGGGACTGTGAGGCTTGAAGCAGACAGGACTGGATGTGATTGTCCATATAATTCACTAGGTGGAGCTGAAACCCAACGAATGTACTAACCCAGGCAGTGGACACCCTGAGGCTGCTCTTCCAATAGCAGCCGCCAGATGGCGAGGCCTGTCCACTCTGAAACAGCTGGCCTTAGAGAGCCGACCAGAGCTCTGAAGGATGATGGCCTTCCCAGCCTGGTGCTTCCAACCTCAGAGGTCTTGTGCCAGGAACAGTGAGGGGCATCCAATTTCATCCTTACTAGAACCCCAAATGGCAGTGGCTAAGACACTTTCCACCCAGACACAAGCTTATACTCAGTAGGCACTAGAAGACTTTCATCTCTTGAACTAATGTATGCACAGTCACACACACACACACACACACACACAGAGAGACAGAGAGAGACAGAGAGAGATCAGCATGGAAGGGAAGTCTGCAGAGAACACAATATTATAGAGTGGTTGGTTTTTAAGCATCTTCGGCATGCGTGCCAGCCAGTATTAAATGTGTAATAAGCAATACCCATGTTTTCACAGCTCTGAGTGTCCATTTCACTATTACAGGATCAATAAAGGAAGTGAGGTTGTCATAGAGTTAATAAGCCACCATCTGTACGTGAATGTGAATGTGGTTGCTGATGACTGGCTCTGAATCAGGGAGGACTTCTTGGAGGTGTGTTTTGAACTGGCTTTGAAAGTATAATAATCTTGGATTGACTTCTGGACCAAGGGGAGTCAGGAAGTGGAAATCAGCAAGGGGTGGCAGGGATGCTGGAAGTGGACTAAAGACAGTAGAGTAGGGAATGAAAGCTGTGACTGGAGTACCAGCAGCAGCTGCAAGGACATATCCAACAGACCCAGCCTCCAGCACTGGGTAGACTTGCTGTGTGTCCTCGGTCAAACCACTTAACTTCTCTGGGCTCTCTTCTTCTTATCATCAGCAAAGGTTCCACGGGGTGTTCCGTAAGACAGCACTTACCACGCTTCCTGGCTCAAAGCATGCTCCTAGGAGTGACCGGTGTTCTTTGTGTGTAGTCTTGCCCTGGCGAGTCCTCCTCGGTGTCTCAGTTTAGTTCCCTCACATCGCCTTGGTGAGGTGTGGGATAGGACAGTTCAGGAAGTATATAAGGACTCTAAAGACAGAAAACCGAAAGGGTGTCCTAGTGTGGATCCTACATCCACGGCCTTGAGTGGATTATCCCAGTTTTCTCAGCTCTGAGCCAGGGGTACCAGCATCTGCCCTCTACTCTGGCTTTGAGTGTTCAGCCTATTACACAAAGGGGTAACACTGAGCCACCTGTAAGCATCATCTTGACTGACACAGCAGTGAGCGAGCAGCCTTTAGCACACAAAAGATGGCCCCAGCTACGGTGTCCCCTCTGGGCTTCTCTCCTGGGCTCCTTCTCTGTCTGGGCTCCAGCTTAGAAAAGCACTACCCAAACCTGCCAAGGCCTTCAAGGAAAAGCATTCTTCTGATTCAGGAGCTGTGGTGGGGGACCCGTGGTGCTGTGGGTGCCATGATCATCACAGGATGGACTCACTCTGGGATGGAGGATGGAGCTGGAGATGCTCTCAGGAGAGGAGCCTGAACAGGAACAGCTCAAGGCTCAGCAAGGCCCATCCCTCCTGTAACCCACCCTCAAGAATTGTTAGCCCTAAGGTGTTTTCCCTGGAACCCTACAAAGAGGCTTTTTTTTAATCAAAGAACATGGTAGACAGGCCTCCTTGTTATACTCTGCTGCCTTGGGACGTACCCCTGAGGGGCCCTGAAGGCTGAGCATCATGGGTCAGTGGAGTCCTCCCTGCTGGGGGATCCCAGCCAGTCTGAGACAGTCCAAGAATGAAGAGTTCACTGGTCCATAAACCTAAGCTTCCAGATAGCAGCAGGGACAGGGTCCCTCTGTCCATGAACTTCTGACTCCCTTGTGAGGACTTCATATCTCTTTATACCTCATGGTGCCAAAGCAGAAAGCTTTGGGTCCCTAATGGAGGGAGAAGTGCCAGGTACTCTGTCTGGCACAGTGATGGTAGCTCACTAGCCTTGATCACTGAGGACTATTTCCTAGGGCACTCTTGGGTACAAATAATAAAAATGGTACCTAAGTTGCACTAAGTATTGAAAGAGCTCATTGAACTGGGAAATCTAAGGCTATGTTGCTTTCAGGTAAAGCTGGATCCAGGGTTTCAAAGTTACCGAACTCTTCTGCCCCTTCCTCCTTTAAGGGATATCCCCTTCTCCCCACCCATATATACTCACAAATTCAGTGTCTGGGCATGGTGCCTGTAATATCAGTACTCAGGAACTGAGGCCAGCGTGGGCTACAGAGAATCAAAATAAACTGAATAAAGTAGAAATGGGTTGGGAATGTAGCTCCGCGACAGCTCTCCACTAGCACATGTAAGATCCTAGGATCTGGTGCACAGCTGGGAGATGGGGAAGTGGGAAGAGGAGGAGACAAGAGCCTGGGGCAAGCCATGGCGCAGAACTCGACGTTCAAAAGGGGAAGGCAGAAAGGTGGAGGTGGTAAGAACATGAACTGCTCTCCTGTCTTTTCAGGTCAGCTAGGACTTCCACATATCTGGGCTAGCTAGCTGGTCTACCTAATTGGTCTAGCTAGCTGGTCCAGTGTAGACCATACACTGTCCTCTGCCTCCCCGAGTGCTGTAAAGGAAGCCTGCAGTCTCTGGTACTTGGGTCTGCCTTTCCATCCATTTGCTCATGTTTGGAGAATAATTCACTTATTCAAGTTGTTGTTGAGACAACAAGTATTTATTGAGCAGCTACGTTGAGTGAAACTGGTGACATCGCCGACATTCTCGTGCCGGGTTCAATACAAAGAAATGAAATAAGTGTTCGGAGGGCTGGAGGGCCGAGTCAGAGATTATGAGGCTGAGAGGACTTGCTACATGAGCAGGGGTCACAGCATCCTGGTTTTCACAAAGCCAGGCAGTCTCAAATGCTTATGGAACCCCAGTGCTGGTAGAGGGAGGAGACAGGAGCAAAGAGCAGAGACTTCCTGTTTACCACTGTGATAATTTGCATATGCTCCACCCAGCTAGTGGAATGTCGTGGTTTGAATAAGCTTGGCCCAGGGAGTGGCACTATTAGAAGGTGTGGACTTGTTGGAGGTGTGTCACTGTGAGCATGGGCTTTAAGACTTTCATCCTAGCTGCCTGGACGCCAATATTCTGCTAGCAGCCTTCAAATGAGGATGTAGAACTCTCAGCTCCTCCTGTGCCATGCCTGCCTGGATGCTGCCATGTTCCCACCTTGATGATAATGGACTGAACCTCTGAACCTGTAACCTGGCCCCAATTAAATGTTGTCCTTTATAAAAGTTGTCTTGGACATGGTGTCTGCTCACAGCAGTAAAACCCTAACTAAGACACCAGCCTAACTCTAGGTTCTCTGAGAGACTGTTAGTCAGAGCAGAGAGCAATGGAGCAGAGCAATGGGCATTTCTGTGTGCATATATGGACACATAAACATACATCTCACACACACACATGCACACACACAAACAAGTAAATGACTTTTAAAGAAAAGATTGTTCCCAGATGAATGTCACTACCACAAAGGTGTCAACACCAGCGTGAATCCTTTCAGGGACAGTCAGTCAGGGACAGTTTCACTGAGGGTATAGCACTTAAACTGACACACACACACACACACACACACACACACACACACACACACACCTCGCACCCAATGGCTTTGCAGGCCTATGGAATGCTCACTGAGTGTGACATTGAAAGCCTCAGACAGTGTTGGAGCTGGCCTTGCTGTGGGGTTGACCCTAACCCTAAGGGGAATGTGACTGCAAGGGAGGGGACTCAGTGCCGCAGGCTCTACCTCTGCAGGTCATCCTGTGCCACCAAAGGGTGGCAGCCTAGAACCGCTCCCATCCACCTGGCACCAGGGACGCCTTTGCCAAGTTCTCTTGAGGGTTGTGAGTTCTGGGCCCTGGGGAAGGAATGAGGGTGGCTGGCTGGGGGTGTGCCTCTTAGATGAATAGGAGAGATCAACACACAGTGACAAAATGGGGGCGGGCAAGGGGTGCTCAAGGGTCATGGCTTCCCAAAATTTCTCAGAGGGGCAGCCTCGCTCATATAAATAAATAGGCTTCTGGCAAAGACAAACCAAAGCCAGTTAAGGGGACTTAATGGTTTGCTCAGTAAACCTTCAAATGTAGCCTCGTTTTTTTTCAGGGCTGGGAGTCTGGATGGCCTAGTGGGGGCAGGGAAGAGGAAGTGGGAGGGGGTTCCCCTTTCCCCTTGGTTTATGACCCCACTGTCATCTTTGTGTCATGTCCGCATCAGGCAGGCCCTGCTCTTTTACTGCCCTGGACCGAGATCTAAGCTCATGTCCAGCTGAAAGGCAGGTGCATCCCAGACTCAGACCAGCGAATGGCTGGTTTGAGGGGATTCTTAAAGCCCAGCTCTGAGTTCTGCTTTGCCAAGGGGTGTGGATTCACTTTCCCTCCAAGTCTATGCCAGGTAGCCACTGTGGAGCTGGAAGTGTGAGGCCAAATCTTCTAAGTTCAAACTCCATTTTAGAGAACCCAACCTAAGTTTTGAACTCAGGTAAACTAACAGGCTGGTACCTAGCATTCGTTTCCAAGTTGTCCCCCAACAAAACTCAGTCTTTAGGCTAATCCCCAACAAGACCAGAATTTCCAGGTTACACCCTCAACAAGACCAGTGTCTCCAAGCCGGGCGTGGTGGCACATGCCTTTAATCCCAGCACTCGGGAGACAGAGGCAGGCGGATTTCTGAGTTCGAGGCCAGCCTGGTCTACAAAGTGAGTTCCAGGACAGCCAGGGCTACACAGAGAAACCCTGTCTCGAAAAACCAAAAAAAAAAAAACAAACAAAAAAACAGTGTCTCCTAGTTATTCCCCCCAACAAACCTGTACCCCAGGTTACAAGCCCACCCCCTGCCTAACAACCACCAATGCAGAAGTTAAGTTTATGATGTGACTCCCAGCACCAGCCAGTTATGTTAAAGGCCACAAGAGCTTTCCAATTAGATGCTTTCACACATACTCCTTGCTCGCTGCTTACTGTAAAGCCTTGCCCCGATAGACATTTGGGGCTCCCCCCTCACCAAAACTATTCTGCGTGATGGTGGTGTGTTGTGGGGACCCGAGCTCAAATAGAATAAAGACCCTGCTGTGAGTTATATCAGATCGGCTCTTGTCTGGTTTTGGGTGGGGGGATCACTAACATCTCCCCACAGGGCCCAAACTAAAGACCAGGTGGTGAGAAGGCCCAGATGATAGATGTCCACCCCTCCAAAGCTTGTGGCAATGGCATGGCCACCGTGAAGACAGACCAGTGATCCAGGACAACCGTATTTCTAGCTCTTTAGTGTGTTCTCTGAGCTGTACCAAGTTTATCTCAAATTCCAGGAAGAGTGGGCCCCCCAAGCTTCCACACTCTGACTGGAAGTGACCCGCCCTTCTC
Source organism: Mus minutoides (assembly GCA_902729485.2). Lineage (NCBI taxonomy): Eukaryota > Metazoa > Chordata > Mammalia > Rodentia > Muridae > Mus > Mus minutoides. The sequence goes on from LR749497.1 coordinate 4,970,201, forward strand.
AAGCAGGAACAGTCATCTCCTAATAAGAAACAAATTGCCCCTAATAACGATACCCTGGAGCCAACAGGAGCCAGAACCAGACCTGAGACAGCCATCAGCCAGACCATCACTAGACCAAGAAGGCCTGGCTATGCTCTCTTCTTGTCCTCCACTTCTATTCTGCCTCCCTGTACCCTGAAGCTCTGGTTACACATAGAAGCCAGGGATCGGGGTCAGGGTACCCACTTCTTCCCAACGTGGCTGCACTGGAGAGCAAACCACATCCTCATTTCCTCACCACTCAACTCTTTCTGATTGGACTCTTGCCTGACTCTGGTCATGTACCTCTGCCCAAGGACTTCAGGAAGCAATTCCTATTTCTGCAGTGACACAGACTCACAGACTCTGCTCTAATGCCATTGGAGTTCAGCAGCTGGAACAATATGCATAAGTCTTGAATGAGTGAGTGAAATAATGAATGAATGAATGAATGAATGAAATGCTTGCCATAGCTTGACACGTGCTAATTACAGTCTGGGTAGTTTTTCAGGCCGACGGGACGGTGTTACTAGTTACTTTTCTATTACTGTGTAGAGACAACATGTCCAAGGCTACTTACAAAGAATAAAACACTTAATTGAGGTCTTGCTTACAGTTTCAGAGGATGAGTCCATAACTATCATAGTGGGCAGGGAACATGGTATCAGGAAGGCAGGCAAGGTGCTGAAATCGTAGCTGAGAGCTTACATTGTATCCACAATTTGTAGGTAGAGGGAGAGAGAGGGAGAGAGAAAGAGAGAGAGAGAAGAGAGAGAGGGGGAGAGAGAGAAGAGAGAGAAGCTCCAGTACAACTGGGCCTAGTATGGGCTTTTGTAACCTCATCCCTATCCCAGCAATAATGACACACCTCTTCCCACAAGGCCACAGCCCCTAATCCTTCCTAAAAAAGTTCCGCCAACTAGGGACCAATCATTCAAATAGATGAGCCTATGGGGGTCATTCTCATTCAAACCACCACATATGGAACAAATTTCTATAAGTAAGGTGATTTTGAGCACCTGAAGTTCTTCTTCCCCTGATTCAGGATGCTGAAGCCCACTCTGGCACCTGCAGGGCCACACACTCCCCAGGAAGACCCCAGAAGGATTCTTCCTAACCTCTTTCAGCTTCTGGGTGGCCAGCAAACTCTTGTGGAGTGCTGTCCCCAAGGCATGACAGGCTGCTGTTATGAAATCAGAGCAGCTTGAGGACCCTCGCAGGACCCTCACCGGACTGGACTGCATAGCATGCCCTTGTGGAGGAAGAGAAGGCTCATGGGTCACACATGAGTGACTCATATGGCTGCATGTTAGAGATACAGATAGGAGGCTTTGCCCCTCCATGACAAATATGTAAGTAGGTAATGAAAGTTGGCCTGGAGGGATGTTTCCTTGGTTATATAGCACCTCATAAGTTGTCCATAGTCTCGCATGTACTTCTTCATGCTTCTATAAAAAAATCTCAATTAAAGCCAGGTTGATGGTTCCATGTGCACTTGTAGAAATAAAACAACTCCCACAGTTCTATCCAGGGACTTAAAAAGAAAATTTCCCTCTCTCCCTTACAGGAACCCCCAAACTCTGCTATGTGGGTTCCACGTCTTACTAAGGCCTTTGGAGGAAAGGTTGGAACTGAAATCAGGTGTCACTAGAATTTCACTCGGGTCTCCTCTCTGTTCCCTTGTGTGCTTATCTCTTTAGAAAGAGCCTAGATGAGATATGCAAAGTGTAATTAAGAAGACAAAGTTTATTGCAAAGGAAAGGAAAGAACGCTTACCAGGAAAGCGAATACATAAGGACTAGAGGCACAGTGTGCCAATGCATTTGTAGGTAGACACTATACTGTTCCTAAAGGCTCTAGAATAGATCGATTTCCCCAGATGATTGACAGGCCTATTTGGGTTGATTTTCTGGACAAGGCAATGGTACATGAAGTTTCTTCATGGATAAGAATTGCACAAGGTTTGGGGCTCCTGGAATTAGGTTCAGTTAGTTATCAACTAATAACTATCAGGCAGTACTGGTACTTAATGTCTCCTTCTAGGATATGATTCAGATCACATTCCTCTCGCCAATTGTATCCCACAGTTCAGGTCCGTGTCTCTACAGCTGTGGTGTAGGAGGGAGGGGTCTCGCCCTGATGTCCTTCCAGGTGGCTAGCTCCCTAACATAGTAGGAGACATGTGGGCAAAGGTGACAACCGTGAATCTCTGATCAGGTGGTTGAGAGTAACAAAGTCTTGTCTGAAGAGGACGACCTAGCCTCAGCTAGTGGCTGCCATATGGAAACTGCCACCTGTGGTTGCCAGGACTAGGGAACTTTTAAACAAACCAGAATGTCTGATTTTTACATAAGGCTTCCCAAATTTCAAAATGCTATTCAGCCCACAAGCCACGAGTTTTCAACCCCTGCTTAAATGAAACAACTTTTTCCGCTTTCACCACTCGCTCTCCAGCTTGTCTCTCTGACTATCCACAAGACTGGCTGGCTAGCCAGGAGCCAAATGGGGCTGAGCCAGAGGACAATCGCCCCTCTCCAGAGGTCTTTCCCACTCCCCACTCGCCAAAGCCAGAGCTGTCCTATCAGATGGCCCAGCTCCCTCCTACAGATTATGGTCCCAAGAGACTCCTTGCAGCTGACCCTGGCTAACCCACTCTACAGCCTGCTGGGAAAGTCTGAACTTGTCAGAAGACCACTAGACCCAAGCTACTGAGCTTTCTCAAGCCAAGGGATAGAGGGCATATTCTACCCCCGGGATCTCCAATTCTGTTCAGGCAGGTGATGCTGGCTATCTCAGCACATACCCTGGCTTCTTAATTAGATCCAGCTCACCCTAACCCACCTGCTTTCCAGATTATCCTTGCTGGTCCCTGGGGCAGGATAGCCTCTACTTTTAAGACAGGGGGAATCTCCTACTTTGATAGAGCTTGTTGGAAATGTCTGTTCTGCTCCCACCCGGTACCCCAAGGTGCTCTTCCAGGAACAGCTCAGAAGTCACATCTTCTAAGAAGCTTTTCTAGAATGTTCTTATTAGTTGTGTGTGGGTGGGGAGGAGTAAGTAAGGTCAGACTCAGCTGTCTTTCCTAAGAGAGGGGACATTTCTCAAGTTGGAGTGCTGTGTGCATCACTGTATTGTGCTCTATTGAGGACCACCTGTGAAACCAAGTAAACGTGTATTTTGGAGAAGGAAGGCTGGCTAGATTCTATTACTTTCTACCTGGCTCTTTCTACTCCTATTCATTTCCTGGAGTGGCTATATGTCTGATTATCTAACATCTCTCTCTGCTTTGGACCATCATGAAAGGCCGGGACCCTCTTGTTTCTAACTTTCACTTTTCAGACTCCTGTGTTCAGGAGCTCAGGGTCCCGATCCAAGCATCCCTCCAAAGGCCAGGCCCTGATCCAATCTTTAAATAAGAGTCTGCAAAACTAGCACCAGTTGTTTAGAGAAAGAGGGCCTAGATGCAGAGGTGGAGCAGTAGCCCTGAGTTAGGGAGCAAGAAGGCCCAGGGTAGCTGGAGGCAGAAGGGGGATGGGGAATGGAAGAAGAGGTGGGAAGAAGCTGAGAAAGGGGGGTGGGGAGGAGAGGGGCGGGTCGGACTTCATTCCCCCACCCTCCCCACTCCACCCGGTGCTGCCAGCACTCTTCCAGCCCAGCCGGCCACATCTGGCGTCTGCCCGCCCTTGTTTCCGCTGCATCCAGACTTCCCTGGTGGCTGGAGGCTCTGTGTGCATCCAGGACTTTAGATATACAAAGGGATTGCCAGGACCTGCGAGCACCCGCAGCAGTGGTGTGTATTGGGACGTGGAACCCCGTTATGAGCTCCTGAGCCCCCGAGAAGCAGAGGCAATAGAGTAAGGGGATCTCAGAACGCGGTGCAGAACAGGCGCCAGCCAGGCGGACCCCAGGGCACAGCCAGCGATCTCAGGGTGTCACCCGGAGCCCCGGGAGCGCAACGATGGAGGCACGAGTGGCCTGGGGAGCGCTCGCCGGTCCTCTGCGGGTTCTCTGCGTCCTGTGCTGCCTGTTGGGCCGCTCCATTGCTGCACCGTCGCCCATCATCAAGTTCCCCGGCGATGTCGCCCCTAAAACAGACAAAGAGTTGGCAGTGGTAAGTTGCTACGCTGGCTTAGACAAATTTAGGAAATAGAAGACGCAGGCCACCCTCCCTCTGACCCCCTCTACTGGCACACAGCGTTGGGAGGAACTTTGGTAAACATCTTTAAGGGTCTCTTTCTTGGCAAGTTAGTTGATGGAGAGGTTGGCTTTTTGTAAACAACGGGGAGGGGGCTTTGGTAAGAAGAGGCCACTGATAAGTAAGTTGGGGGAGTTCAGGGTGCATCCAAGGAACCAGGAAGAAGCAAAGGAGGGAGATGATTGCTCTGGGAAACATCTGGAAAGGGTTGTTTTTGTGAATAATAGGGACTTTGTCTACTTACCTAGGGGATTTGGTTCTAGGCGGGCTTTATAAATGTCTTTTGGACCCAACAGGAGAGCTGGCAACAGAACCTTTGGCAAGCATCTTGTCAGGCCTTTAGGGCAATCAGTTTAAGGGGGATTCTCTTGAAAATGGGGGTGTGTGCTTTGGCATATAATTTGTATAAGCCTTTGGGCACAAAAGGATAGCCAAAGCAAGGCTTGGCAAACATCTGGGAAACTTTGGCACACATCTAGAGACAGGCCTTTGGTGAGACGCTGGAAGGGACCATTTGGCAAGTAATTTGAGGCTGGAGGGAAGCAGACTGTGCATTTTGATGGATGCCTTGTTTTAATGCAGAAGTTGTCCAGGAGGGTCCAAGGAGAATTTCTTTGAACTTTTCCCTGGGATCAGAGGACACAAGGAAACAACGCGCCTGGCTGGCAGGCCTGAGGAGCAGGAGCAGAAGGCCAGGGCGCGTGGGGCGGGGGCGGATTGAGCCGGGCTGGGGTCGGCCAGAGGCCAGTAAGACCTCCTTCTTGGCCAGGCTCCAGAGCTGCGGCTTAGTTGTTGTTGTGTGAGCGTGCGCCTGGCTCTAGGACGCCCTGGCAGCAGCATCCATCCCCTAAACTAGATGGGGGAGGCAGCTGCAAAGTGATACGCACAGTAAGGAGTAGACTCCTCTCACCATCCACTGGCCGTGAGTTGGCTTAGATGCTTTGTTGGGTCAGTCTCTTTATTGCCTTTATTCAATCATTTTAGAAATCTTCTAGCCAGCTTCTCCCCGATCTATCGAAGACTAGGAATTACATGCCCTGGGAAAAGCGGGGGGGGGGGGGGGCTCAGGCACATCAAATCTCTTTCCACAAGGCTTTCTTTACAGCAATGGTTCTCAACCTGTGGGGCACAACCCCTTGAATAGATGGAATGACCCCACCCCCTAAGGAGTCCCATGTTAACAGGTGGAGAGAGCTCAATAAGGCGACCATGGATGGTACATACCTGGGGAGACCAGGGCAGGAACGTACTGGGTTCAACTTAAAGTGAAAAGCTGTCCCCCCCCAAAGAAAACAACAAAAAAAAGAAGAAAGGGAGGAAGAAAGGAAGGAAGAAGGAGAGAGAGAGAAAGAGAGAGAGAGAGAAGAAAGAAAGGAAGAAAGAAGGAAGGAAGGAAGGAAGGGAGGGAGGGAGGGAGGGAGGGAGGGAGGGAGGAAGGAAGGAAGGAAGGAAGGAAGGAAGGAAGGAAGGAAGGAAGGAAAGAAGGAAGGAAGGAAGGAAAGGAAAGAAAGAAAAAAGAGGTGGCTTTTAACTTATATGATCTGCCTGCCTGCACATCCTATGTTAACCTACTGGCCTGGTGCTCTCTGACGACTGATTTAACTTCCAGAGTGGATGTTTCTTTGAAGTCACAATGGCACCCTCTTTGTGATAGATGGTCAGGTACTTCTAGATTCCTGGAAGAGTGTCTGGCGCTTGGGAAACACTCAATGCACATCAGTCATCGTTACTATTACATTACTATTGTGGTCATTACTATCATGCCCTCTTTCTCCACTTTGCTGAGTGCCTCCAAGCAGGTGCGAACCAGTTCTGAAGCCAGAGCGCCTGGCTCCTTTGGCCATTCCAGCCAGGCTTCCCGACGTATTTAAGTTTGCATTCGTGATTCACCCACACTTTTGCATCAGGTTTTGAACCTTACAGACGAGGAGTGCCTGTCTTCATCATCAGTTCACCCTGCAGTAGCACAGGGATTGACACATGGTGGCCATCACACAATGCTCGTTGAGCAGCCGGTGGGTAGTTTGGGGCAGACCCTCTAAAGCATAAGGCCAGCATCTTTTTAGAAATGGTGGATCCAAGATTTGAACTCAGGTCTGCTACCAGACACAATCCTTGAATTTCTTCATAAGAAAAAAAAAACTATGAGGAAAATAATGTATTCCTAGGTCTGCTGAGAGGTTCAGTCAGATAGAAGCTGGGGTCTGAGGGTTCAAGCATTGGCTCTGGAGCATGACCGCTTGGTGTCAAGTCCCGATTTGCCATTTGTGAGTGGTGTCCTCTTGAACAAGTTTCTTAGGCTGTCTGCTTTTTTCTTACATTCATCCTCTTCCTCTGCATAGCGGGAAGTGTGTATGCTACATAAGTTAATATCTACTGAATTATAAATTCAAGGAAATAAAAGGTGGTAACTATGCCCTTTACAAGTGAATTGCTCCACTGTGGATGACAGAACTCATTTGAGAGCCTACGGCTCCACTCAGTGTGTTTGGATTCCCGATTCCATCCTGTCCCAGTGAGTGAATCTTTGGCAGAAGTTGGGGTTCATGTGCATTGCCATCCCAATGTGGCTCCCAGCTTTGAGAGTACCTGTCTCTTTCAGCAATACCTGAACACTTTCTATGGCTGCCCCAAGGAGAGTTGCAACCTCTTTGTGCTGAAGGATACCCTCAAGAAGATGCAGAAGTTCTTTGGGCTGCCCCAGACAGGTGACCTTGACCAGAACACCATCGAGACCATGCGGAAGCCAAGATGTGGCAACCCAGATGTGGCCAACTACAACTTCTTCCCCCGCAAGCCCAAGTGGGACAAGAACCAGATCACATACAGGTGCCCAGGAGAAACTGGGGGACACAGATCCGGGACCCCGAAGGATGTCTGTTTCCTTGGGAATTGCCTTCCCAGTTCAGGGGGTCCATGGGATGTCATTCCTGAGAGCTGAGCATGCAGGGACTTTGCATACAGAGTTCTTGATGTGTGGAGCCAAGCAGACCCTAGGTTTGAGTCACTAATCATTGCGGCACTGGTCTTACTCTCTTGCATTTAGAGTTGGTAACTTTGCCTATGAAACAGGGCTAAGAAATCTGCTCCTCAAAGGGGTGGTTGAGGAGCTACATTAGATTAAATGTAAATCAAAAGTTTCCACAATGTCTGATACAGAGCAAGGGTCTACAAGTGTTGGTGATTGTTACTGTCATCTGGGTCACTGGGTCAGGTGGAGGAAGCTTGATGATCAGCTGATAATTGTGTTCTTAATCTTATAGTGATTTCATGATTGGTTGCTAATCGGGCTAAGACCTCTACTCTATGTGCCTAGTATTGATCAAGGGTGAGATTTCTGCCTTTTGTTTGATATTGTACTGTTTATTTCCCTGGTGCCCTTGTCCCAGACAGAATGAGGAATGAGAGAGTATGAGATTCTGGAGACATCAAGGCAGTATAGGAGGGTGTTCTCAGTGAGTTTTGCTCAATACATCTGCTGCACAAGAACACTTACACACACACACACACACACACACACACACACACACACACACACACACACACGCATGCGCACACTCTATGCACATAGACGCTTGCACAATTGTGGATATGCACACTCATATGTACTTCTTGCCCTTCTAGGATCATTGGTTACACACCTGACCTGGACCCCGAGACAGTGGATGATGCTTTTGCTCGGGCCTTAAAAGTATGGAGTGATGTGACTCCACTACGCTTTTCTCGAATCCATGATGGGGAGGCTGACATCATGATCAACTTTGGACGATGGGGTAGGCAGAACTGGGCTGGAGAATTGGGCAGCACAGAGACAATGGGGCTAGGTAGTCATTTGAGAAGCATGGGGATCTTGAGGGAAGTTTACCAGGAAGTGTAGACATTGGATGCTCATCAGATAGAGGTAGCAGAGCATGTCCCAGACACTGGAAAGCCACGGATGTGATAGCGGAGAATGCAGTGTAGTATACCCTGCATGCAGCGAAAACCAACTGCACCCTGTAAATGACAGCCCCTAGATGCATATGGCTACTGGGATATAACATAGTAAGAAAGACCTTCACAGTTCAAATTCAGTAGTCCCAATAGCAATGTGGAGGAAACAGAATAGAATCTGGGGCCAAGCCACCATGTGGGCTGTTGGTATCTGGCAGCAGTATACGTATGAAGGCTGGTGGTATGGATGCAAGGAGGCAAAACAATGAAGGCGGAGGGCAGGGGAAGAGCAGTGTGGACCTGGGGGTAAGTAGGAGAAACATTCTGTCACAGTAGGGCCTGAAGGCTAGCTCTGTGGATAGTGATGAGAGTCTGGCATGAGAATAGGGCATAGTGAGGAAGATGGAGTTGGTGGGAGGCCATGGGCGCCAGGAAGGTATGGGGCTATCATGCTGCAGTGGCATTGAAGACATGTGGGTGGGTACAGTGTTCCTGATAGCAATGAACATAGCAAAGGTCTATCTGTGGTGCAGGGGAGAGGACCATGCGTCCTTGAGGAGTATAGGCTACAGGATGGGAGCAACCAAGCTTGGGCTTTTCCATTGACTCCCTGAGGTGCTTATTCCAGATAACCCTAATAGGAAATGGGAAAAGAACAGATGTTTGGAGGGCTGAGGTGCTCCAAACACAGATAAGGGTGTGGCTGAGCTGTGGAGACAGGGAATGATAATAGCTAAGAGGCAATGTGGGTTTCAGAGCATGGAGATGGATACCCATTTGATGGCAAGGACGGACTCCTGGCACATGCCTTTGCCCCGGGCACTGGTGTTGGGGGAGATTCTCACTTTGACGATGATGAGCTGTGGACCCTGGGAGAAGGACAAGGTAAGATAGCTTCTGTCAGCATTCATTCCTGTCTCCTAGCAACCCAACCCCACTTTCAGCCCTTCATTTGCTCTGATGGGATCAGGGCAATGGGAGGAGGAGGGAACTCAGCTTCCAGGATGAGCCCATAGCGTGGTGTCTGAAGAAGGTCCTGGAGAGGTGGGTCCCATGCTCTGTGTGTCCTGCAGTGGTCCGAGTTAAGTATGGGAATGCTGACGGCGAGTACTGCAAATTCCCCTTCCTGTTTAACGGTCGGGAATACAGCAGCTGCACAAACACTGGCCGCAGCGATGGCTTCCTCTGGTGCTCCACCACATACAACTTTGAGAAGGATGGCAAGTATGGCTTCTGCCCGCATGAAGGTGAGCATCTGCCCTGGCCCCAGCCCTCACCCTACCCAGGCCCCCAGCCTAGCTAGGGGCACCTGCCATGCCTACATCCTCTACATTCCACAGGCCAGTCAAACTTCATCCTCTCATCTAAGTGTCTATTATCCTGATTTCAGCCGCCACTGTATCCCACCTCTACTGTGTTAGACAGGCACACGTTCTAAGAAGTGTAGTTGCGCAAGTTCATCGTCACTGTGTGAACACAGTATCCTGACACAAGCTGAGAAGGGTACAGGGTCTCCAGTCAGTCTGACCTCATGGCCCACTGTCACATAGGACTCCCACTCTGTGTGTGTGGTCTGTTGTAGCTTAAATGCTATTTTTGTGGTGCGTGACCACATCTGCTTACTTTTTCATATTTAGCTAAGTGACTTAGCTTTATTATTTATGAGATAATGGATTTGATATATTGATTATTTTTTCTAACACACACGAGAATGACCTTGAATGTATCAAAATACATTTTTTGGAGAGCCACTTTATACTTCATACAAACCCTGTGGTTCAAGGCCAGGAGGCCAGGAGAAAAGAGATGAGGGCTGAAGACAGATTAAGAGCTTAGCAGTGGGAGGGGAACAAGGCTCAGTCCAAGCTGGTACCTGATCCAAGGAGGATCTCCAGTCTGAGAATATTAGCCATCCCTCTCAAACTGGGCCCATGGTACCAAAGAGAGTCACTTAAAGTGGTCAGAGCTATGACATCTGACTCTGCCTTCTGTCCCTGTGCCAGGACAGGTATCCAGCTCCATTCTGTGTGTGTGTGTGTGTGTGTGTGTGTGTGTGTACACTCACATTCATCAGAGCTTGAAACATTTTCCCTCTTCTACCATCGATTGAGGAAAAAGTGTGAAGGGCGGAGGGGTATTGATATCCATACTCAATCTACTTTGAAAGCTTCCTGGACACACTTTCTAATCATAAATCTTTGTAAAAGTATGCATGACATCATACTTGGCCAGGCCATCTCACTTGACGGTTCTAAACATCAGAACCCCCCCTTCAAAAAAAAATGTTGGAGAAATGGGAGAGAGAAAATACAGACCTACTGCTAAGTATTAGCTCATTCCCCAATGCATAAAGGCATCCCTGGAGCATAGACTAAGGACAGTCTGTTTCGGGTGAGGAGGGCCGATAATTGTATATAATTGTATATGGTTGTGACTCTTCCTGTCCCTATTGCAACATAAGACAAGCACCAATCGTCTGGAGAGGAGGGAAGGAACAAAGAGCTTCTAATTGTCTTCCTGTTTACATTTCCTCCTTTCCTTCTGTCTTTGTGGGGCAGATCCAATCCATCTCACACACGGTAGGTCCGATCTCCTCCACCACAGACAGAGTTCTACCTCAGCCTTGTTTATGCTTTTATCACGGAAGCTAAACTTTGTACTAAGACCCAAGCTATTGACGATTAGTAAGTCAGAGGTTTTAAAATAAAAATCTGTGCCTTGCATTTCCCAGTCAGCTCCTCTGTGGATACAGGCTTTGTGGATAGATAGAAAAACAGCCTTAAACTTCTCAAGCTTGGATAGGTTCTCTCTATGTCAGACATTGGCTATTGATTTGGTCCTCGGCCAGGTTCAAGTACGCACAAGGCACACGTGTTTGGGTCTTGGGGCAATGATTCTGATTACTCAGCCCCTCCTGACTGCTGATTCAGTGTCTCTTCCCTGACCTTCTCTTTGGGAAGAGGGTGGGTCCCAGAGGAGATGGGCTTCTGGGTGGGATCAAAGTTATCACTTAACCCTCTTGACTCTGAATCACCAGGCCTTCTGGACTCAGATCTACCTCTTCTCTAAGCTTTACTCTCTCTGGTCCATCAGGCAAAGGTTTCTAGTTTCAGGGAAAGGAGAATAGCAATGAAGATAGAGACCCACCCCCTTCTCTGCACTGGGAAGCCAGGGGTTGAGTTCTATCCAGCTTGTGGTAGAGTTAACAGATCCAGTGAGGTCACCTCTGGCACTGCTGTACACAGATGGTCCTCGTTACGCACTTGTGGTTTTGCTAGTTGGCAATTCCAGACACACACCATTTTGTAACTATGGAGTTACAGGGATGGGAGCCTTGGGGGGGAGCTCAAGACAGGCTGACCTTGATCCTGTTTCTCGCCATTCTCCAGTCATGCCCTACCCTGTGGTCATCAGAGTAGGAGGCTAAGATACCAGCTGCCCCTTCTTCTCCCTTCCCGTCTGTGGGGATTGGCTATAGCAGCAATGGAGATGTCTAGAGAGGACTGAAACGTTCTCAGAAAAGTCAATGCTCACTGGTTTAGATTTATTTTTATCATTTTAAACTAGTGTAGGTGTGTATGTCTTTGTGTGAGTATGTACAGAAGAGTGCAGGTACCTCCGAGGCTAGAGGCATCAAATCCCTGTAGCTGGAGTTACAGATGGTTGTGAACTGCTTGACATGGGTGCTAAGAACCAAACTTGGATCCTCTGGAAGAGCAGTCATTGCTTGTAACTTCAGAGCCATCTCTTCAGCCCTAGAGATTGCAATTAATATTTTTAACATAGGTACAACTAGTCTTATATGAACCAGCAAGTGGGTGACTAACCAGGTCTACCCAGAGAGATCTCTCTCTCAATGGCATCTTCTCCCTCTCTTCCCCTCCCTAGCCTTGTTTACCATGGGTGGCAATGCAGATGGACAGCCCTGCAAGTTCCCGTTCCGCTTCCAGGGCACTTCCTACAACAGCTGTACCACTGAGGGCCGCACCGATGGCTACCGCTGGTGTGGCACCACCGAGGACTATGACCGGGATAAGAAGTATGGATTCTGCCCCGAGACCGGTGGGTATCCCTGTTTCTCTCTGCTCCTCAGAGGCAAGCATTTTGACATTTAATACCCACTTGTCCACCTACAGCATCTCCTCCAAGACTAGCTGTTGGTACCACACGGGCGTGGGAGTCAGCTGTTGCAGGTGTGCCATTGATTTCTGGCCAGCCGGCTCACACCTTGCTAGCCGGTTTGCACCCAGTCTTTCAGCTCTGACACTGTATTCCTCCCCCTCCCTCTGACCCTGAATCTTTCCTCTCACCTTCTCGTATCTGTATCTCCTCTCCATCTCATATTCATTCTTTCTCACTTCTCTTCCTCCAACATGTGTTTACTGAGCCTGCTTCTTGATGCTAAATCAGAGATTGCTGTCTGTAAGACTGTGTGCCTCAAGGCTCATCTTCTAGGGCAGTGTGTTGAGACCATCAGCTCGCTCAGCCCCTCTGGGTGTCTGGCTTCTCTGCTCCTATCTACAAGGGTCCAGTTCTAGAGCCTGAACCATGGCTACCTGCGTTTAAAACCTTGGGTCTGGTACTTAACTTTCAAGCATTATCTGCTCAGCAAGTTTCTTAATCTCTTTGAGCTTCTTCAAGACAAGTCCCATCTATGACATGGAGATGTCACTATAGGGTCTCTACTCTGCCAGGGCTATTGATAGAGGTGAATAGGATGGGCCAATACCCAGTGAGTGTATGCTAATGTCACAGTCTTGTCATTGGTTCCTGGCTGTGGCCTCAGATCCTCTGCTGCCCCGTGACCTCTGTCGTTTACCCCACAGCTATGTCCACTGTGGGTGGAAATTCAGAAGGTGCCCCGTGTGTCTTCCCCTTCACTTTCCTGGGCAACAAGTATGAGAGCTGCACCAGTGCCGGCCGAAACGATGGCAAGGTTTGGTGTGCGACCACAGCCAACTACGACGATGACCGGAAGTGGGGCTTCTGTCCCGACCAAGGTATGAGGCCCTGGCCTTTGGGTAGAGACACTGAACACTCCTCCACACCTGAACTGGAACATTCTGAGGCCCAGACAATGATCAAAGATAGATATTGTCTCTAAACAAGATATCCCCATTGTACCTTCAGATCTAGCCTTCAGAGAGAAGACTCTGCTCCGGCAGGGAAGAGAGGTTCCCTGCTTAGGTCCAGACAGTTCAGGTGGACATTCACACAGCTTCAAAATAAGACCCTATGACTAGGCCCTGACCCTGGGTGGGGATCAGCCCTGCTTTTGCCTTTATTACCTTCCACTCCAGCCACCCCTCCAGGCAGGACTGTCACTAGCAGGAGTCATTGAAAGACCTTCCTGTCTGTCTTTGAGTTGGGCAGCCTTCAGTGCCTAGATGCCCAGGGCTTCAGTGTTTCAGGTGGCCCAAAATGTTTAGGCAAGGGGATGGGTCCAGGGTCTGCCAGAATTAGGTGGGTCTCTATTCTAGGTTGATTTTGTTGTTGTGAATGAACACTTAGGGAGGAAAGAGCTACAAAGAGGCTTACACACCCAGGATGAGGGAGGTCAGGGCAAGAACTTAAGGTAAGAACCTGGAGGCAAAAACCCATGGCAGGATTGCACTGTGTACCTAGCTCACAGGCTGACGCTTAGCTTGCTCTCCTGTATAGCACAGAATATATGCGTAGGGAATGGAGCTGCACTAAGCTATGCTTTCTGCATCTATTAATAAGAGAGTTCCTCGGCAGCATGCCTGGAGACCAACCTGATGGAGATCAACACTTAACTGAGAGATTTTATCAATGACTCTAGACTGTGTGGCATGGAGAATTGATGCTCACTGGGACACTCTTTCCTTCTGTGACAATTGCTTTTCTCTTGTATTGAGGTGCACCTTGGTAAATGCCAGCAGCTGGCCAAATGAGGTTTCCTTAGGAATTTTTTTTGCCCACCAAAAGCTATCCTAGGAGATAGGCTGACACCCCTGCTTGGTGCAACTTCTGCCTATGGTGAGATCTCCATCCATGTGAAGAGTTTGTGGCCACTCAGGCTGCCACGTACAAAGCATAATATACTGGTGCCTTAGGACAACATAAACTGACTCTTCCTCTAGTCAGAAGGCTGGAAGTTAACAACCAAAGTGCCCCACCCCCATGCCTGTATAACTTCATTGCCTGCTTCAGTCATTATAGGTCACTCTCTGGTCCATATCGGTCCCTTTGTCTCTCTTCCTATGAGGTTGTAATCAACAGTGGGTTAAGAGCTCGTTGACTGCAATGTGGGTAGCATTTTAACTGATCCATTTACTTGAGACAGGGTTTCACTATGCAGCCCGGATTAGTCTCAAGCTCACAATCCTCCTACTTCAGCATATCAAGCACTGGAATTATAGTTAGATATATAACAATATTCTTGGCTCTGGCTTCCGTTTTGGTAATGCCTGCAAATAAGATCGCATGTCTTAGGTAACCAGGGACAGAATTTTATTTTATACTATTATTATCATTATTATTATCATTATTATTATTATTATTATTATTATTATTATTATTATTATTATTATTATAGTGGGGCCTGTGGGATAATTAAGTCACAGCATGGAGGGTGCGGCACATGATTTGCCTGCTCTCCATGGCCAAGCCTGAGCAAGCCATACAGGCATGAATATGTTTTGTTTCAGTTTCCCCATGGGACTGGATTTGCTGGCATACACTAGGCGAATGTTATATCATCAAGCCACATTCCTAGGGGAGTGGTTTTTACTCCCTTCCCTGGGAAGAAATGGTGAAACCCTGAGGCCAGAATCACCCTCTCACTCTTCTTCTTTGAGATCCCGAGCAGCAGGTTTAATGTCATCTCTCACAAAGGGCTAGAAAGCATGATTTTTCACGGACGGGACTTGAAGCAGATGCCCCTTTCTCTCTCCCTCATACCACATGCAACCATCATTGGGAAAAGGCAAGAGGGTGCTGACTGGCCTACTCAAAAGCAACAGCACTCTCAGCACAAGGGAAAAACCAATACGTGCCACTTCTAAACTTTTAGCCCCACCCTGGAGTTGCCCCCCCCACCCCCAAATCTCCTTTCTATGAAGTAAGTCTTGATGCTTGTCTTATTTTTCTCTTGAATATTACCTCATGTCCCTGCTTTGGCACTCAGGATATAGCCTATTCCTCGTGGCAGCCCATGAGTTCGGCCATGCCATGGGGCTGGAACACTCTCAGGACCCTGGGGCTCTGATGGCCCCTATCTACACCTATACCAAGAACTTCCGACTATCCAATGATGACATCAAGGGGATCCAGGAGCTTTATGGTAAGCCACAGCTTGTGGGCCTCTGAGGGTAGAGGTGTCTGTAAGGACTCCACAGCCTGGGTGGGAAGACACCTGAGTGGAAAATGCCAGACCTCTTCTAGTCAGAATGGTCAGGGACATCATTAGGGGACATGGCTTGTACCTGGTTCACAGGCTTCAGAGTAATGCTCCAAAGGGCTTCTGAGACAGCCCTGTCCTTTCTAGACTCTAGTTATCCATGCCTCTCTTGGTTCCCCATTTCCATGTGCTAGGTATATGAACTGAGGCTAAGAAAGGCAGTCTGTCTGGCCCAATATCAACTAGGTTTCAGCAGCCAGGTAGGGTTTAGGATCCAGAAGAGGGAGCTGCCTACAGGGCAGGATTTTCTCTGGCATGAGATGGGTGTTACTAGTTCTTATAAGATGCTGATGATTCATTTTGCCATAGAAACATAATAACTGCTTCCTGCCACCAATGATGGTGTGCTCTTGTCTGGGCTTTCAGTGAGGTTAGAGGCTAAAAAGTAGCCAGTCAATTTCTTAAAAAAGAAATCAATTACATAGTAGTCCTAGTAGTTCCTGGACCAGGCAAGTGGTGAAAGTGGAACCTGGATGGGGAAGCCCACGGACTCTGAGCTTGGGAAAGAACCAGAGATGCAGACGGTGATGTGTGACATTGCAGTCCGGTTAAGGCTACATGCCAGCTGGAATGAAGCAACAGTTTGCCTCCCTACACTCCACTGTTGCTCAGCCTGAGGAGTACAAAAGCAAATCCTTAAGAAAGTGCCACACCTCTACTGGCACCAGCCAGCCTTCTTTGTTCTTAAAGTAAGAGTCCACGCAAGAGTCAAGTGTCTGGTCCCCTCTCTAAGCTCAGGCTGCACCGAGGTACACTGCTCTTTTTTGAAGCCTTAGCAGGTTAAGTGAGCAGTACTGGGGCTGAGCCTGGAGATGAGAAGTCTTGTTGCTGGGGAGAGTCTAGGGTCAGGTGTCTCCCCATTCCCCAGGGCCCTCTCCCGATGCTGATACTGACACTGGTACTGGCCCCACACCGACACTGGGACCTGTCACTCCGGAGATCTGCAAACAGGACATTGTCTTTGATGGCATTGCTCAGATCCGTGGTGAGATCTTCTTCTTCAAGGACCGGTGAGTGAGGTTGCTTTTGTCTTTCTTACCCTCTGGCCTCTGTCCATTCCTGTTGTTCTTGTGTCCCCACTGTTGTAGAGGGCTCCTGAGGCCTCAGAGAATGACCTGCAATTAGCAGGTTTTGCTTGTGTCTCACGACCCACAGATCTTGGTGGCTTACTACACAAGCGAATCTCTTGAATTCTGGGTCTACCAGATGTCTAAGCTTTTGAATCAGCAGGTCTGATATATTCTACATGCTTCTCATTCTCCCATAGTTTGTCGATACTTGCAGTAAATGTCAAGGTGTAAGAGGCTAAATCAAACCATACATGCACATTGAAAGATTTCATCCATGCAATATATGAGAATCTTCTACCAGTGAAATCAAAGAACATTACTAAGCTGGGCACCCCAGTCCACTCCAGCACAGCCTCTAAAAGACAGACTGTTAACATATAGCAAGGCACATGTAGACATGATTCTAAAGTAGGACAGAGAGAAGAATGTAGGGAAATTAGTCAGTCTTCCATTGGCCTTCTCCCAGAATGCTATTGATCTCAAGTGGCCAAATTAATGTCTGTATAGATAGCAAGTGAGATAGGTGGAGAAAGATTATTTCCTTCATTCTATGAGGCTCTGGTAATGACAAATGGCTGAGCATCACCCTAATGTCCTGGCTCCCTGGGATATGAGAAATACTATCTAGGAACTCGTTAAAAAGTCCATTCATCCATCTATCTGTCCATCGCCTATCCATCTAGTTAAAGCTACCTCAATCTATTAACCTGGTATATATGTACGTATGCATGTATGTATCTTTTGATCAATTGATCCATCTACCAAGCATCACTGTCCTTCTATTCTCTATTACCTTTCCATACATTGACCCAATTATCCACTCATCCATTCATGGAGTATAATGGTTAGAAAAATGGGCAATGGAAGTAGAAAACTACATGAGTTCTCTACAGGTTGTATGATCACCGGCAGGGTCACTGTTTCCTTTGGACCTCAGCTTGCCCATTTTTAAGATGGGGTTGGTATTTTACCCTATCAAATAGAGCAAATATATGGATTAGATGAGTTTAGTGCTTAGAACAATGCCAGCATCATTAGCTGCCATCTTAATAAATCGTAATTTAGCATCTATTGTGACGGTTGCCTTGAAGGGTTTCCATGATAGTTACAAAAGGGAAGAGAGTGTTGCCAGGAGTTAATATCACATCACTGTTCTCAGAAGTAGTACCCACACTTCCTAGAATGGAGGTGATTCTCGTGATAGATGTGCCAGGTTAGGAAGCATACATCTGAGAGATAAAAGTTCCTGATGTATACAGTGTGGTTTAGAGAATCCACTGAGGCTAAAAGATACCCATGGAATGTGTTCCTTCTGTTTCACCAAGGGATTCTTTTCAGACACAAGGGCAGGTGTGGGATACAAATACTGTGCCTTTCCCAGAGTCTACATACTTAGTAGGTGATAACAAGAAGATAGAATGAGAAATGAGACTCAAAGGCAGTAAGTCGGATACAGTTAGGTCTTAGTGCCTGAACCAGTTTTAGTGATTGTAGATGCTACCAGTGTCCTGCTGTACCTTGTAGAAGAGGGAGAAGAGATAATAGGGGTTCTGCTCTCCAGCAAGGTCCCCAGCTTGCAACGCTTGCTTCTGTGGACACTGATCATGTAAAGAGCTGTCAGATGTGGGACTCTCAGAAACAGCTCTGCGCCAAGGTTCAGGCCAAGGGTGGTTCTGACACTGTATCATACTTTCTATCAGAAGGACCTAAATGTATGTTCAGTGGAGTCATTGAATTGATCTGTAAATAATTAAACAGTAACAGTGCCAGGCTCTGGGCACAGGGCTGACGACAGGATCCTTGAATATGGATTCTGGCGTTAGATATGGACTCAAATCCAGGCACTATCATAATCTATCTGAGTGCCGTTGGCAAATTAGGATCATTTCCCTGCCTTGTGTGTGTTGTTTCAAGTAACTACTCTCTCTTGCACCAGATTAAATAGTGGAAGAAAAGTTGGTCTTTCATGGTATAGTGTCAAAGGATAAAGCTGCTTTAAGGGGCAAAGAAGAGTCTGTGACTTCTCTTTGTCCATTGACACCTCTGCATGACCTGTATGCCAAGATTGGGTTCCAAGATGACTGCCAGTGGCCGGAGAGAGGGAGGGATGGAGAAACAGAGGGAGGGAGGGAGGGAGGGAGGGAGGGAGGGAGGGAAGGATGGAGGGAGGGAGAGAGAGAGAGAGAGAGAGAGAGAGAGAGAGAGAGAGAGAGAGAGAGAGAGAAATGTCTAGAGGTGAGACACTAGTCTATCTGTTCAATCTTGTCATGCTGATGTAATACACATGGCAAGAAAATGTTAAGTTAACCAACTTTGGCACACAGAGTCACCAAGAAGGCTTGTTCAAACAGAGTCTCAATCATAAGCCAGAGAATTCGGCTCTGCAGATGTCAGGTTCAAGTTTCTATAGCAAGCCCAGGTGCTGCTGGGGCTGCTGGTCGAAGGATTGCAATTTGACATCAGTGGCTTACTCGCAACCAACAGATACTCAAGGCCACATGCAGCTGAGAATAGCTTTTGTCTTTGTAACTCAATGGTAAGTCCTGTTACAATGTTGAAAGGTTGAAGACCCCCTGGGATCAATTCCTAGGATGAGGATGAGCTCATGGGCATCAGGGGCTCCTCGTGCTGAAGGATGATTACATGTATGGAGCTGAGAGAAGGATGATCCAGTGAGCGATGCTGGGCAGATCATCAGGCTCACATGTTATGCAGTTTTGAGTGTTACGTTTTTTACAAGGTTCATTCATAAAAGTGCTTGGCGCTTAGTATGCCCCTGGTAAATGGAGCCAAAGCATGTCGATCAGTTCCATTTACATTCTGAAAATGCTCCGAAGGACTCAGTTGCTGTCTCAGCTGGCTTCTCATCAAACAGGTCAGATGAGGTAAACAGCAGCCACTCCAGGTACTCCAGGCACTTCAGTGCTGCTGTTGAGAGTCACTGAGGAAGGAAACACGGGGAAACAGAGACAATCCAGGGCGGCTCCCTGGAGGAGGTGGGGACAAGAGCAAACAGTGGCTTCCCAGCCCTGGCATCTTGCAGAGCAGTGTCCCTCCTCTTCCCTAGTGTCTCTCTCCAACCTTCTTTTTTACCTTGCCTCTTTCCGCCATCCTACCATGTTTCTGAGTTGGTTTTCTGGTTAGAGCTGCAAAGCGATGGAAGGTGTGACAGTTTATGGCCCATTCCTGTCCCCAGGTTTATTTGGCGGACAGTGACACCACGTGACAAGCCCACAGGTCCCTTGCTGGTGGCCACATTCTGGCCTGAGCTCCCAGAAAAGATTGACGCTGTGTATGAGGCCCCACAGGAGGAGAAAGCTGTGTTCTTCGCAGGTATGTAGGAGGGTCTCGCTGGCCCTCAGTTCCTGTTTAACTGGATCCACTCCTCCACCAAGCCACAGTTCCCAGGCACCTGCAGGTACTACAGCTCCCTTAGGAATCTGTCTCAACATCATTTCCCAAAGCACAGTGTCTTCATTAGGGTTTCTATTGTGCTAAAACACCAGGTTCAAAAGTAACTTAAGGAGACAAGGGCTTATTTCAGCCTACTGTTGTAGTGTAACTTGAAGGCAAGGCAGGGCAGGAACCCAAGGCAGGAACTGAACAGAAGCCATAGATGAACACTGAACACTGGCTTCCTCCCCATGGCTTGCTCAGCCTGCTTTCTTATGCACTCCAGGACCATCTGCTCAGAAGTGGCATCACCCACAGTGGGCTGGGGCCTCCCACATTGATCACTGATTAGAAAATGCCCCACAGGTTTGCCTGGAGGCCAATTTTATTGAGGAAGTTTATTTTTTCAATTGAGTCCCCCCTTCTCAGATAACTCTAGCTTGTGTCCAGTTGACAAAAAACAAAAACAAAAACAAAAAACAAAAACAAAAAACAAAAACAAAAAACCTAGCCAACACACTTTAGATTTATCTGGGAGGTTGGTTTAGACACCCAGCATCCACCAGCCCTACCCTTAGGACAAACATGTCTTCTCCTTTGGGCTCTTTGTTGATCTTTGTTTCCTTTCCTCGAAGAAAACAGAAGCTCCTTTCAGTGCTGATATTTACCTAACAACTTTTAAGGGCTAGAGGCTTAGTCAGTAGCTACCTTAGTTAGACCTTTAAGTGTGTGTGTGTGTGTGTGTGTGTGTGTGTGTGTGTGTCTATCTCTGTCTCTGTCTCTATCTCTGTTTCTGTGTATGTGTATATGTCTGAGTATGTTGTGAGTCTTTCTCTGTCTCTCTCTGTTTTTCTGTTTCTCTCTTGGTATCTCTGACTATCTCTCTCCTCCCCCCACCCCCCGTGTGTGTGTGTGTGTGTGTGTGTGTGTGTGTGTGTGTGTGTGCGCACGCGCGCACATGCATGTATGTGTGTGTATGTGTGTCGGGGTGTGGACATGAGTGAAGGTGTTCACAGAGGTTAGAGGCATTGATTCCCCCTGGAACTGGAGTTACAGGCATGTCTTAGGGTTTCTATAGATAGCTTTGATAAAGCATCATGGCTGAAAGTAACTTGGGAAAGGAAGGGTATTTTTCATCTTACATCCCACCATCCAGGGAAGTCAGGGCAGGAACTCAAGGCAAGTACCTGGAGGCAGAGGTTGTAAGCCACACATGTGGGTACTGGGAATCTAATTCCAGTCTTTACGAATAGGAAGCATTCACAGTCACCAAACCATTTCTTCAGCCCCCAGTGGTGCCTCAAGTTTAACATAAAATGTTTTGTTTAAAGATGTATCGATTTGAATAGAGGGTGGTATCTGAAACCTGGATACAAACAAACAGTTTTATACAAGGTGTTTAGAATCCAAAGAAGCATCACATGAGGCCTAGATTCCAAAGAAGCACCACTTTACAAGTCTTGTTACTTTTATCTTTGTTTTGAGACAGGGTTTTTGTTGTTTTTGTTTTTGTGTTTGTGTTTGTTTGTTTGTTTTTGTTTTTCGAGACAGGGTTTCTCTGTATAGCCCTGGCTGTCCTGGAATTCACTTTGTAGACCAGGCTGGCCTTGAACTCAGAAATTCTCCTGTCTCTGCCTCCCGAGTGCTCAGACAACTCAGGCTGGTCTTTGCATTTGCTGTGTAGCCCAGGCTAGCCTTGAAGGCTCAGCTAACTTACTGTCTCATATATGGACAGCTTTCAACTCCATCCTTTGGTGACCATAGGTCCTGGCCAAGTGAGCTTCGGCTCTCAGGGCACTTTGAAAAGTGGGAAAGGGGCTTCTTGTGGTCGCTATGACATGTGCACTGGCTGCTTGTCTTCCACATCGCCTCTCTTGACGGTCACCTTTTACCACCAACTTGTAAAGCCCTGTGCACATGAGTTGGGGATGCAATTCAGTTGGTAGAATACTTACCTAGCATGCACAAAGCCCTGGGCTTCAGTTCTCAGCCCTACAGAAGTCAGGGGTGGGGGAGTCTGCCTCCCTGTAATCCCAGCACTCAGGAGAGTGAGGTAGGATGATGAGAAGTTCAAGGCCAGCCTGGGTTACATGAGCTCATCTCAAAAGAAAGTGAAATAAAATGTGAGCAGCTGGAGGCCTGATTCTAGGTTCAAAGCTGGGATCTGAGCAGAAGATCACACCTGGTTGAGAACGACCCAGCAGACTCTTCTGTCAGAGAGATAACAGAAGGGCCAGGTTGGCCTGAGGTATTTTCCCTGACAGCCACTAGCTCATCTTCTGTCCCTTTCCTCAGGGAATGAGTACTGGGTCTATTCTGCCAGCACTCTGGAGCGAGGATATCCCAAGCCATTGACCAGCCTGGGGTTGCCCCCTGATGTGCAGCAAGTAGATGCTGCCTTTAACTGGAGTAAGAACAAGAAGACATACATCTTTGCAGGAGACAAGTTCTGGAGGTAAGGGGGTCCCAGGTACAATGGTGTCCTGGCTAAGACACTCTGTGGATTGATGTACACAGAGTGGGTAGATGTCTCCTCCCTGGTCCCCAGCCAGCCAGGGAAGAGGCCCTCCAAGGAGAGTCAGGATGCACTTTCTTTGTACTATTGTTAGGGTAATTCTTGCCTGAATTTCCTTTCCCTTTTCAGCTGCCTCTGATTGGGTGGGAAAACAACTAGTCTAGAGTCTCCTGCTGGGGCAATGCAGAAGAGCTGGTAACAGTTACAGATAACAGCTGCTATTGTTGCAGGTGGATGCCAGATGCTAATCTTAAGGCCCAGTGTAGTACAAGTCATAGTTCTTCCAACTTTTCACTGGCAGGAAGCAGTTGCAAGGGCTTAAAAACTAGCTTCAGTTCCCACAGAGCCATGGAGTGACAACTGGGCTTTGAGTCCTGGCATTCTGGCCCTGGAGAGTGTCTTTGTCCTCCCAATGCCCTGGAAAATGAGGGAGGGAAGGTGAAGGTAAGGAAGCAGAGGGAAATGAGGAAGACAGCATCCGACCAGGCCCTGGGAAGCCACAGACAGCCTCCCCCATGTCTGCAGCAGGCGCACTCCCTCTTGACTGCAGGCATCCCCCCATACCACCAGTAGCAGGCACCCTCCCCCATGTCTGCAGCAAGTCTGGCCAGTGGTGCAGACTGGCAGGGGGAGCAGTTAAGAAGCAGGCAGGCTCTGCTCCAAGTCCTCTGAAAAGAAGGATCTAGCACTGAGAGGCAAAGGTGAGGATGAGGGGCCAGAGAAAGCAGCATCCGTGGACATAGCTTAAACCCAGGAGCGTGCTTACAATCCTTCACAGCTTACCAGCGAGGAAACTGAGACCTAAAGAAACTAAAGAACTCAGTCGTCCCACTTACATGTAAGTGTGCTGGCACGGAGATACGCCTAAAGATGCTTTTCCTCTATTCTCCCCAGCTCAGCCTTCACTGTACCCCCTGGGTCATTTGATCAGTGAGTGGACTAGAGTTCCATAGCACCCCTGCATCCCTCCCCTCCCCCCACCCCACCTTCTGTGGCTGTCATTGTATTCAAGCCTTTCCCTGGAACTACTAATGGAACTCCCACACTTTGTCTGACGTCCTTTAGCAAACAATCCAGCTTCCTCCATGGCCTCTGTCTCCTGCCCCTTCTCTTCCCCTCCCCCCGCACCAGCAACTGGCCTGATTCAGAAGCTGCTTATGTCCTGGGGCTGCCCATGGCAGGGTGGAATTCTGGACGCGCTGCTGAGATACTTAGCAACCTAAGCTGATTGGTATCTCAAGCCTCAAGAAGAAAAACAGTCTGTCAGGAAACCACTGAGCTGACCTCGGCACATGGGCTCCGGAACACCCCCAGCATGCCCACGTACTGCGAATGGCATCCCAGGCAGGCACTCTGAATCTTTCAAACCAAAGTGTGGAAGGGGGGAGAGAGGGAGAGTCATAGACGCTTGATTCAGGGATCTCAGAGTCCTATAAACCCTAGGGGATTCCTCTGCGATGCCTGGGAAGTACTCCTACAGAACCCCTCCTACACATCCTATGCATGGTATACACATGCAAGAACAGGCATGTCCCGTGTGAGCAGGGGTGTGCTTGCAGACACAGACTCACAGGCCTTGAAATGTCTTGCTGGTGTCTTTTCATCTTTTTCCTTGATAAGGCCTCTAATTCTAGATGCCAGAATAGATACTGTCCTCTACTGAGGGCGCTCCATGAGCCTTTGGTAAAGGGGGCCGGACTAGAAAGAGCTGATCTCAGGTTCTGGACTGTACATACAAAGAAGACAGGTCTGTCCCAGGAAAGGTGACACAGAGTTTGAGATACTTTCATGGGCCATGGTTGCAGGAGGGGGGTAGGAAGGGGGAGAGAGACAGAGAGAGAGACGGGAGGGGGGAAGAGGGAGGGGAGAAGGGAGAGGGAGAGAGAGGCAGAGAGAGGCAGAGAGAGACAGAGAGAGACAAGGGAACCCCCTAGAAAAGACAGACATGGGATAGGCTTTGGTTGGAGCCCCTGACAGAGGTGGTACGGCTGCTGCTGGGGAAAAGGAGGGCCATCCAGGATGCTGTGTGGAGGAAAGAAAGCTTGGCCATCCCTAGAATGGTACCTAAAAGGATCTGCTTAGAAATTTCCTCCTTGTAGGTGAGGTTTGACCCTGTTTACTGAGAGAGCCACAGGCACGTAGTGGGAGCTCGTTAGCTTGTATAGTGTTACATCTTTATAATAAATATAGCTAGTATGTTGGTTGGGAGGAAGGCAGAGGGAAAGAAAAGGGAGGAGAAGGACAGCAGCACTTTAAAAGTGCTCCAAGAAACTTGAAACAACAGCAAGGAGAAGGATTTCCTAATGCGTAAGGTGTTTACCTGGATTATATTCAGGGCCTGGTAGAACATGTACCCTGACAGCTCTGGCTGGGACTGCACAGCACTCAGTCTGCCCGGTGACTCACGGCCTTGAGCTTACACCCACCACATGGCATTGTAAACCTCACTCTCTCTGAGCCTTGGTTAACTCCCAGACATGGCTTGTGATCCCCGCTTGACAGATGAAGAAGCAGCAATTTGTTCAAACCACACAATGGAAGAATTATGGGTCTGGTTCATTGGTCCTAGGACTGCAGCTGGGAGTCAAAGGTTGCAAGGGAGGAGGGGCTTGAGACATGGCTCAGCAGTCAACAGCGCTATCTGCTGTCCTCCAAGTGCTGGGTTTAATTCCCAGTACCCATACGGTTCATAACCATCTCTACACAACTCTAGTTCTAGGGGATATGACTCCCTCTTCTGGCTTTTGAGGACACTTATTTGGCATGACATACAGACATACATTGCAGGCAAAACACCCAAACATACAACAAATTAAGTGAAAAATGGCCTTAAAAGAATGATCACTTCCCAAATCCTGCTGAATACCAGACATGGGAGAAACACAAGCTTGTGCGTCTTGGTGGCAGTCACGCTGGCTGTTGCTTTTAGGGATTGTCACAAGCCATTCAATTAGGAGGTAGTAGTGAGGGATTCAGACCCAGGTCTGACCCTCACATTTTGCTGGCTACTTCCCCTTTGAAGGGCCACGTCTTTATTCCCTGGACCCATTCCATGCCATCGGTGAGAGGGGTAGGCAGGGGATTGGCCTCCAAAGAAGTAATCTATGTCTCCCTGTCTCTTTCCTAGATACAATGAGGTGAAGAAGAAAATGGACCCCGGTTTCCCTAAGCTCATCGCAGACTCCTGGAATGCCATCCCCGATAACCTGGATGCAGTTGTGGACCTGCAAGGCGGTGGTGAGCTACCCAGGCCTCTGTTAGCGTTCCAGGATTGCCTGACCGGAGCCAGAAAACAGCTCCTCTTTGGCACACACTCCTGCAGGGCAGTCCCAGAAAACAAACCAGTCCCTTCAGCTCAGTGCTGGGAAGGCAGCCAATCCCCTGACCCTTGCTGCCCTGGCCAAGCTCCAGGCTGTAAGACCTAGAAAGGCCCTTACAGCTGCAGAGCCTGGAGCCCCAGAAGGGAAGGGCTGGGAGGCCTCCAGGGACCAGGAATATAGCCTG
Source organism: Mus minutoides (assembly GCA_902729485.2). Classification (NCBI taxonomy): domain Eukaryota; kingdom Metazoa; phylum Chordata; class Mammalia; order Rodentia; family Muridae; genus Mus; species Mus minutoides. The sequence goes on from LR749497.1 coordinate 4,996,252, forward strand.
GTGCCCTAAATTCATTCTGGGAGTTGAGCCAGGCTGTATTGGGTTTCTCAGGAGGCCTTGTAAGCACTTCCCATCAGAAGCACGGCTCCACTCAAGACAAGGCAAACTTTGTCATGCTCTGTCACTCCTGTTGCAGTGGCCCCCACTCCACTGCTTGCTTCTTTGTAGCATCAGCACAGGACAGTAATTGGAATTTGAAAACCATATTCCCAGGGAGGCTTCTGTGACTCTTTAGGATCCTGGAAATGAAGTCGGTTTGGCTTTCATGGTTTATTAGAGGAGGTTTTAATTCAGCACCACAAAGGGGTGTGTGTGTGTGTGTGTGTGTGTGTGTGTGTGTGTGGTGTGGGTGCTCTTATCATCTGCAAAGCTCATATCCCTGAGCTTCCATGGGAAATGAAGAAAGAAAGCCATGTATAATCAGGTGCTCCATAAGGATTGCTGTCAAAGTCCCTACTGTGAGCTAGGGTAGTAAATGGAGTAGACAGGGTCATTCATGTTCGGAGGAATTCACACATTCCAGAGCCACTAGAGACCAGGAGGGAAAACAGTAGGAAAGAAATACGCATATGTATGTGTGTTTGTGTGAATGTGTATGAGTAAGTATGTGTGTGTGTGTGTGTGCGTGTGTGTGTGTGTATGTGTGAGAGTGTGCATGTGTCTGAGTGTGGGTCCGACTATGTACACACATGTAAATGTGCACTACTGAGCTCATGAATTTGTACATGTGTGTAAGTATGATTGTGGACCTGAGTGTGTGTGTGCGGGGGTGAGTGTATGAGTGTATGTGTGGGTGTGTGTATACATGTGTATGCCTATTTATGAGTGTGCATGTGTAGATCTGAATGTTTGTGTGTGCATGTGGATGGACCTGAGTGTGCGTGTATGTGTACCTGAATGTGCATGTGGGCTAAATGTGTGGGGCACTGTGTATGTGTGTGAGAGTTTGTGTGTATATGTGGCTAAGTGAGTGTGAGTGTGTGGGTGGGTTTGTGTGAGTGTATTTGTGGAGGGCTGAGTGTATGTGAGTGTTTGTGTGTATGCCTGAGTATGTGTATATGTATGTTTGTGTATGTGCTTGAGTGTGTGTGTACTTGAATGTGTGTGTGTGTATGTATGTGTGTATGAGGGCTGAATATATGCTCATGGAGGGACATGGTTGTTGTGTGACTGTGTGAGTGTGGTGGAGCTGAGTAGTTACATGGAGGGACCTTATTGTGTGACTGTGTGTGAGTGTATGGGAAGTTTGAGAGAGAGAGAGAGAGAGAGAGAGAGTGTTGTAAGAAACCAGAGGCAAGTGATTTTCTGACAGCGAAGGGTCATTCCTCAGCCTCTTCTGACTGCTGATCTGAAAGAGTAGGGTCTGGTGGTTTTATTTATTTTAGAGGTTTAAAGAGAAGCCAGACATCTGCATTTTCGTATGCTATTGCCAGATGTGTTGACATCTTGGCAATTCATTCAGAATTAAAGACAAAGAGAAGCAAATATTTATGTTTAGATTCGTATTCATACTTACATTTATTTATATTTATACTTAAATATGGGCCTTCTGCTTCCCATCCCCTGATGTATGATATATGTTTGGCTTGTGCTCAGAAAGGTGCTGTTGTCACCAGTAGCAAATATTGAGTAACTTAATCTCATTAACAAATTCTAAGTTAGTAGTTTTCCACCTGTGGGTCGGGACCCCTCTAGGGGATCAAATGACCCTTCCACAGGGGTTGCCTAAGAACACTGGAAAAAGATATTTACATTATGATTCTATCAGCAGCAAAGTTACACTTATGATGTAGCAATGAAATAATTTTATGGCTGGGGAGGGGGTCATCACATGAGAAATTATAAAGGGTAAAGACCCACAGGTCGAGAACCGCTGCTCTAAGAACTTGGTGCCCTGATCCGTGGCTTAGAGGTACAGCTACTAAGAGACCTGACTTCCTAGCCATCTTCCTCCAACCCAGAGGGTCTTCCCTGGTTGAAAAGCTGTTTCCCTATGCCAGGCAGACCTATCAGCTCCCAGCGACCTCCGGAGTATCACGTAAGGTCCGAGTGGGTCCAGTCTCTCTTCCTTCTCTCTCTCTCTCTCTCTTAGGTCACAGCTACTTCTTCAAGGGCGCTTATTACCTAAAGCTGGAGAACCAAAGTCTGAAGAGTGTGAAGTTTGGAAGCATCAAATCAGACTGGCTGGGCTGCTGAGCTGGCCTGTCCCCACGGGCCCTGTCATCTTTATCAATGCACACCAGGCCCAGGACACTGGTGAAGGATGTGAAGCGGCCTGGTGGCTCTGTCTTCCGCTCTGTAGTTAACCAGCCTTCTCCTTCACCTGGTGATTTCAGATTTAAAGAGCGTGGCTTCTTTTTGTGCCCAAAGAAAGGTGCTGACTGTACCCTCCCAGGTGCTGCTGCTGCTGCTTCTCCTTCCTGCCCACCCTAGGGGATGCTTGAATGTTTGCAATGCAGCCCTCCTCTGGGCTGCCCTGGTGCTCCACACTTCTAGTTCTTCAACATCTATGACCTTTTTGTTTATGGCTTTCAGCACTCTCAGAGTCAACAGAGACTGTCTTAGGAGGGCACTGGTGGCCCTGTTAACAGCCTGGCATGGGCAGTGGGATACAGATGTGCCAAGGTGGAAATCAGAGACACCTGGTTTCACCCCTTCGGCTGCCCGGACACCTGCACCACCTTAACTGTTTGCTTTCTTCGTATGTCCTTCGCTCGTTTCCTTCAACCTTTTCAGTTTTCCACTCCACTGCATTTTCAGCCCAAAGGACTCGGGTTGTCTGACATCACTGCATGATGCATCTCAGCCCGCCTAGCCCTCCTCACTCTCTGCAGATTATGCCCAGTCACTTCCTCCACTGGCTGGAGGAGAACCAAGTCAGTGGCTTCCTGCTCAGCCTTCTTGCTTCTCCCTTTAACAGTTCCCCATGGGAAATGGCAAACAAGTATAAATAAAGACACCCATTGAGTGACAGTGTTTGGCTCTGTTTTAGCAATTCACAGGCGGCGGTGATGGCGGCGGGGTGGGGGTGGGGTGCTTAAAAAAGCAAATCTCTGTTCAATGCAAGGCACAGAGGATGCGCGCTGGAAAGGTCAGAGGGGCTAAACTAAGAGCCCCAGAGTGAGTAGGCTGGTGTGCCTGATCTACCTGGGGGAAAGCCTAGACACAGAGGTCCTTTGTTATGGGGTCTGTTGGAGGTTTGCTTTCTCTTTTCCTTTGTTTCTTTCACACTGAGAGTGAATCCTAATGATTGCATCAACCCTTCCCCAGGTCAGGTTCCTCATCCCCGGTGGGAGCCAGCTGCCTTTGCCTTTTCTAAACAGCAGTTCGGTTTCTGAGAAAGACAGCCCCAGCAGCCACAGCTGCTCCTCTTCTGAGAACCTTTAAAGGATCACCTGGACAGACTTCCGAGGAGAGGCAGCTGGGTCCAGAGGAAAGTGGTTGGTCAGGATCAGGGAGCTGGCCATTAGAAACAAAATTTGAGCTGGGGCCAAATGCTGAAGAACAACAGCCTAGGGTTGCCGCAGTTGCCACAGACCGCAGACAGCAGCAGCAGCTTCCGTCACCCCGAAAACCAAGGAAACACACTTTGAGGGGATGATGTGCTTGCTTTCTAAACATAGCCACAATAAATGTGGGAGCTGCTTCTACCTCTAGTCCTCCCCCCTCCCCCGACCTCCCACAAAGAGATTTGTCAATGAATTCCAAAAGCTACTTTGTGTGTGTGTGTGTTTGTTTTTTCAGAAGTCTCTGCTAGATCAGGTTGGTTGGAAGTCTATGGCTTTGGGTCTTCCCAAAAGACCCAAAAGGACTAGAGGTAATGGAGTGAGAAATGGACCCTATTCCTGGGAGAGATCTCAGTGGGCTTGAAATCACCTTTTTCCCTGTGTCCAGCCTACTAGTTCTGATTCTTGAAGCTCCTTCTTGCAAGACACAGGCTATTCCAAGAGTCTCTAGGCGGAGGCATATCGTTGTTTATAAGGTTCTCTGTTACACATTCAGAGAGAATTCAGTTGTTCCCCACCATACCATCTCAGTACTTTGCTATGTGCATTACACTGCACTATTTAACCCTATATAGCCCTGTGAGGTAGCAGTTACCCTCCCACTCCTAGAAGAGGTAACTAACTCAGAGAAGTTCAAGTCAGTAGCCCAAGGTCTCACAACTACCTGATGCAGCAGGAAGATTTTGGGATATCATAGTGCCTAAATTTGGACACGCAGCTATCTTATTGTCTGGGTGATACTTCTCATCCTCCCCGTCCCCCAATGCCTGCTGGGAGGAGAGGTAGCCAGGAATGAGTGGTTCAGTGTCTCCATTCTTCAACTGTAGCTAGGCAGAGTTTTATCAACTAGCAAATGACAGAGGCCCTGGGCAATCCTGGACTCCCCCTACCCTCTCCTACACAGGTTCAGACAGCCTCATACTTCCTCAGTGTGTCCTCAAACATTTCCCTTTTCTGGGTCAGGTTCCTCATCCACAGTAGAAGTCAGTTGCTTTTGCCTTTTCTATACAAGTAGTTCAATTTCTGTGAAAGACAGCCATCTCCATGTTAATCTATGTTTTGAGTGGGACATTGTCTACTCCTGCTGCTAATTACTGTTTTAGCTCGCTTTCTTTCTAATCTACAAACACACCCAGATGAAATAGGTTTACTCAAGAAACGAAACACGGGGGCTGGTGAGATGGCTCAGCGGGTAAGAGCACCCGACTGCTCTTCCGAAGGTGATAAGTTCAAACCCCAGCAACCACATGGTGGCTCACAACCATCCAATCTGGCTTCCTCTTCTGGAGTGTCTGAAGACAGCTACAGTATACTTACGTATAATAAATAAAATAAATAAATTAAAAAAAAAAAAAGAAACGAAACACGCCGGAAATCGCGCACAGATAAACAAAACCCACCCTGGATTTAAAAGTTTACTTACTATTGGGATCCAAGAGGTGTGTTTGGAAAGCAGGTTCCTAGGGGGCGGGGCCAGAGCACGGGGTGCGCCCCGGTGCGCCCCGGAGGGCGGGGCAGCTAGTGGCTAGGTGACTCTGGCGCCTGCGCAGAAGCCGGGAACGGCGCCTGGGGCTGGGAGTCTCTAGTTCTGAGGTTGGGGCTGTGAATTCGGCCTCTCACTTCGGGTCCCCGCTTTGCTCGGGTCGGGCACCGGGATCCATCATGAACCGATGCGCCGAGGCGGCTGCAGTGGCGGCTACGGTCCCGGGTTCGGGCGTCGGGGACGCCGGGCTGCGGCCACCCATGGTACCTCGCCAGGCGTCCTTCTTCCCGCCGCCGGTGCCCAACCCCTTCGTCCAGCAGACGAGGATCAGTGCCGCCCGACAGCTGCAGGTAGAGGCGGGACGCACGCTCATGTTAAGGCAATGTGGTGCGATGGAGGAGGCTCGGGGTGAGGGCATCTGGACGGACGAGAATCAGTCTTGAGGGGATCAGGACTGAGAGGGGAGGGGATAGCTGGTCTGATGGAGGAGGCGTCTGAGAGGATCGCGAATCCGAAGAGTATCAGGTCTCTGGTCTGACACTCTGAGAGCATAGTGGGTGTGACTAGGAGTTTGTCTGAAGAATTGGAAATCTGATGGCAGAGGCATCTGAGGAGATAGTCTGAAAGGGGAGGCTGGCTGAGTGTGGAGCCTGGTAAGGGAAAGCATCTGCGGAAGGAAGAGCTGTGGATCCGACTGGAAAGGGTCATGATGGCCAAACAGAAGGATGTGAGAACTGAGGACACTGGGGGATGGGATGTCCAAGGGACACAAAAGGGAGAAGATGCAGAGAAGGTATGTCAGTAAGGAGGATTCCAGACCTAGTCTTTGCCTGAAAAGGGGAGGGATGGGGTAAGAACTTTGGCTCAAGTTTGTGGAATCAGCGGATTGAGAGCTACCATATGAGAGAGGGTTTCAGGGTACTCTCCTTTATATGCCCTTTGTAAAAAGGGGAGCCAGTCAGAGCTGAGTAGAGTAAGAGAGGAGGCAGAGAGCATTTTCTATCCTTGGAACCACAGGTAGGGCTCTGGTGACAAGCTGTGCAGGAACAGCCAGGCTGGAAGCAAAGCAAAGAGAAATCTGGGAGAGAGCCATGAAGGCAGTCGAGAGGTTTTTGTTTGTTTGGTTGGTTGGTTTTTTGTTTGTTTGGTTGGTTTTTTTTTTTTTTTTTTGGAGTGAGCTTTCACACAGCACCTTTTCTAGATCCAAAGATGACATGAGAGGTAGTTGTTGGAAATGGCCACAAAGGAAGTTGTCTTTATCTCGGAAAGGACAGCTTTTGGCCTTAGTGAGTTCACTTTTTGACTTCCTCTTTGGTGAGGTTAGTGACTGGAGAACGAGAAAGATGGGTGAAAACAGTGGCTATCTTGTCTGCAGGGGAGGAAGGGTTAGTCTCTCCCTGGACATCTCGTAATTTTTGCGATTTTGCACTGAACTAGTATTAAGCGTTGTTTCTATATACAGCTTAAAGATTTGTGACCCCTCTAGAGGAGGCATGTTAAGCACAGAGCTAAGTGTGTGTGTGTGTGTGTGTGTGTGTGTGTGTGTGTGTGTGTTGGGAAGCAGGGTTGTTGGCGGTAGAGGGTGGTAGTTAGAGTTAACGATAGGGATCTGGTTAAAGATAGGTATGGGAGAGGAAGATAAAAGATGTGGAGACCGCCGGGCGTGGTGGCGCACGCCTTTAATCCCAGCACTCGGGAGGCAGAGGCAGGCGGATTTCTGAGTTTGAGGCCAGCCTGGTCTACAAAGTGAGTTCCAGGACAGCCAGGACTACACAGAGAAACCCTGTCTCGGAAAAAAAAATGTGGAGACACTAAGTTTTTGAGTTCCTCTTTATGCTTTGAATCACTTGCAGTACTTTTAAGCACATATGTTATCCTTCAAGATAACTCTAGATAAATGAGTTATATTTAAGTGAAAATGTACCCTGGCAATTTGGGTTCAGAGTTTGGAGGGAGGCCCAAGGTGGCATATTTAAATATTTTTTATTGTACTTTGAGTTTATTATTAGTTTTTTTTTTTTTAATCACCTAAAAAGAGCTTTTTCAAAAACCCCATGAAAACCACATATAAAGCAAAGCCGCACTGGTCGCTTATTAGTCACAGATTCTGTGAATTTGGCCTAGTCACTTAACCTCTTTTATCTATTATATTTTCTCATCTTATAAATGGAAATAATTCTTCAAAGGAGAGTTAAATGAGATAATATGTGGAATGATGTACTCTGGTTTGCCAATCTTAATATTGTTAATTCTGCTTTAGGTCTGTAATTGTATACTATATTTAAAATTTGCTACTTGGATTAAGCTGCCTGGGCATTTCTTTCCTTTCTTTTTAAAATCCATAATGCCAGCTGGGCATGGTGGTGTATACCTTTAATCCCAGCACTCAGGAGGCAGAGGCAGGCAGATTTCTGAGTTTGAGGCCAGCCTGGTCTACAGAGTAAGTTCCAGGACAGCCAGGGCTACACAGAGAAACCCTGTCTCGAAAAAAAACAAACAAAAATAAAATCCATAATACCAGTGATATCATAGATGTGTCAGTGGCTTGAATAGCATAGATAAAGGAAACATTTGAATAGTCGTGGATAAAATATGGTGTTCATACAGTCTATTCTCACTTAGATATAATATATTTGGTTCAGACTAAATTTAACATTGAATTGTGATTGGTGTCTTTTTTGTTGTTGTTGTTGTTTGTTTTTGTTTTTGTTTTTTTCGAGACAGGGTTTCTCTTTATAGCCCTGGCTGTCCTGGAACTCACTTTGTAGACCAGGCTGGCCTCGAACTCAGAAATCCGCCTGCCTCTGCCTCCCGAGTGCTGGGATTAAAGGCGTGCGCCACCACAAGGATTGCTGTTACTTGAGCATTTTATTATTGTGTTTAAGGCTTAAATTCATCCTTTCTCTTTTATTTATACATTTTAGAAATGATTCATCTATTTTTATTTTATATAATTTGGTGTTTTGCCTGGATGTATATCTGTATGAAGGTATTAGATCCCCTGGAACTGGAGTTACAGACAGTTGTGAGCTGCCATGTGGGTGCTAGGAATTGAACCTCAGTCCTCTGGAAGAACAGTCAAATGCTCTTAACTGCTGAACCATCTCTCTAGCCCCTACTTATGTATTTTTTTTTAAGCATTTAAGGGTCTTATGCTACTATGCGTCATGGTAAAATGTAGCCTAATTTTTATTCCTGCAAAAGAATTTAAAACTAAAATGACCAGTGATTACTGATGGGATTATCTGTCAACATAAAAATGTTTGTTTGCTGTATATAACCTAGTAAGTACCAGTCTCTGGACTATATAGCAGTTGAACATGAGAAAGATGGTATGCCTGTGTTCTGGAACGATCCAAGAATGCCCTGATGTGCCATCTCTGATTGACCTTGAGGCGCTGTTCAAGCAGGGTCTAAGGCTCAGGCAGTTTTGAACTGCCACCTGCATTGACATGTACCCAAGATGCAGAACAAAAGCCCCTTGCAAGTACAGGGAAATTTATGTTTCTACACTAAAGGAAATTCCTGTATGCACCAACTGACTATTAATCAAATTGATCAGAGATTCCACTAGCCACACGTGACAAAGAAAATAAACTTTTCAGAATTAAACCATAAAAGTCCCTAAATAAATGGATCAATGGGAGGAAACTGGGTCCAGAAACAAACACATATCTGTGGCCATTGATTTTTCTACAAGAGTGCTAGAGCAATTCAATGAAGTAAGACTTGTCTTTTCAAGTGGTCTGGGCTAAATGGATTAACATGCATAAGAGAATTCAGTTCACCTAATATAAAACAGCCTAAGCTCATAAAAGAACTAAACAGAGAAAATATGAGAGTTAAAATAATGAAAGTGTTAGGAGAGAACATAGAGTAAATCCTAATGACCATGAATTACTCATTCTTTTGTAGCTAGACAATAAAAGCATAAGCAAGTGTGCATGCACACACACACACACACACACACAGGCACACACACACACACACACACACACACACACACACACACACACGTGCACTTACATACACATGCACAGGCACAGGGTGGGGTGGGGAGAGGGAGCCATATGAGAAGTAGATAAATAGTATTGGGAAATTAAATTCTTTGTGCTTTAAAATGTTCCCATTATATTGAAGAGGGATCCAGGGCCATGCCTCGGTGAATAAAGCCCTTATCACACAAACGTGAGAGCCTGAGTTTGGGTATCCGGAACCCCTATGGAAAGCTGGGCAAGTATAGTGGCTGCCTCTAACCCCAGCACTAATGAGGCAGAAACAGGATCCCTGCAGGGCAAGCTGGCCAATTAGACTACTCTAAATTGGCGAGCTGTGCTTCAATAAGGGACCCTTCCCCAGTAATTAAAAGTGGGAAGTGGTTGAGAAAAACATCTAGCAGGAACTTTAGGCTTCCAGATGCAACCCCCCCCCCCCACCTTCCATGAGCCCAGTGCAAGCAGGCCAGCAAGCACACACACTGAACACGTATGCATATAAAATGAGAGGAAGAAATGAAAGTGATAGCCTAAAAAACTTTGAGAAAAAGTGTTTGTACATAATATATCTGGTATCCAAAGCATGTAAATACCTCTCAGAACTCCTAAAAAGACAAGTCAATCTAGAAATAAACAGCCAAAGAGGAGACGGCTAGAAAGCTAAAGATGCTTTGTGTAAAGGTGCTTGCCACCATCCAGGTTCCTTCTCAAGATCCACCCAGTGGAAACAGAACACTAATGCTAATAAGATGCCCTTTGACCTCTACATGTATGCTACATCACACAAGCTCCCACATACATACATGTACTCATACGCAAAATAGATAGATAGATAGATAGATAGATAGATAGATAGATAGATAGATAGATAGATAGATGAATGAATGTAATATAAAATATTATTTGGAAGTTGAAAGAAAATGAAGATAGTTTTAGAAGGAAAAATGGTGAGAGTTATTACAAGAGCTGCATATGAGGGATGATAAATGAATCCGGGCATGGTGGTGCACACCTTTCATCCCAGTACTCAGAAGGCAGAGGCTTGCTCAACATAACGAGTTCCAGGTCAGCCAAGGTTGTGGAGAGAGACTCTGTCTCAAAAGTCAAAACCAAAACCACCAAACCCAACCAAACAAAACTGTAAGTGGGGATTGGAGGTCTATAGCTCACTGGTGCTACAGTGACATCCTGCTTGAGGCCCTGGGCTCAACCCTCATTGCAAACAAACCAAAGGGAACAAAGTAGCAAGATGGCTCCGGCAGAACAAAGTTCTTGCTGCTAAGCCTGAAGATCTAAGCTACGCTTCCCAGGACCTATGTGGTAGACAGAACTGACTCTGACAGAACTGTGACACACATATGTGCACCCAAATAAATAAGTAGGGGTAATTTTGCAAAAGAAGAGACAGAACGTTTTTTTTCCAGTAGTAGAAACATGGTATCATAGTCTCAGATAGAAACCTGGATACACAGGGAAGAATGAGGAATATTGAAAATGGTACTTGGAAATTAGTAAATAAAACTCCTTTTTCTTCATCTTAATTTAATCAAAGAACTATGCAATGTGATGATTTAGTGGAAAAAAATCTAACAGTATTTTTTCAAGTTTATATATGTGCAGATGTAAAACATGTAGAATGAGTTTGAAAGGACAGATTTGCACTTATTTTTCTGCATTGCGTGTGAAGTAGCATGGCTTTCTGAACTGTCATACATGAAATGTATATGCTGTAGTCATTTGAGCAACTGCTGGCCAAAATTTCAAGACAGTGTAGCCAAGGAGCTATTCCAGCTGTTTAGGTGTGATAAAGAACTACTAAACAAGCAAGCAAGCAAGCTGCTTTGAGGATGCTGATATGCATTTCTTGATAGGAAAGACCAGACCAGAGATGATTATTAAGGCATAAGGGTTACGTTTACTAAACTGTCATTTGTAGGATATGGTTACCTGCAACTGCAAGATCCCAAGGCCTTTCCAAAAGAGACCAATTGTTGGCTGAAAAGAAGTCTTGAAATTTTCAATAGATTGATATATTACAGAATATGTTTGCTGATTATAACAAATTATATTAGAAATAAAAATAACAGACTGAACATGGTAGTATACACATTTAATTACAACATTCAGGAGGCAGAAGCAGGCAGAAATCTGTGAGTTCAAGGCTAGACTAGTCTACCTAGCAAGTTTAAAGTCAGCCAAGCTGCATACCACTATTCTATCTCAATGAATGAATGAATGAATACATAAGTCTGCTACTTGGAAAATTCTCATATTTAGAAATTAAACTAATTTTGTATTTACACTAAGCATTAACAATTAAGAAGCAAAACAAGCTAACCATACCTGTGATAACAGTAAATGATGTTGAATACTTAGAAGTATGTGTAACCAAAACCATATCTGGTCACTATTCTGGAAACAACAAAATCGTGCAGTGAGGAATTATGGCATGTCGGTGGGTGTGGCTTGTTTGTGAACTGGAAAACACAGTGTTATTGGTACAACAATTCCTTCCTGATTATGTCTGGATTCACTGGAATCTCAACAAAAATCCTAATACACATGTCTCTCTGTGTGTGTGTGTGTGTGTGTATGTGTGTGTGTGTGTGTGTGTGTTGGGGTATGATGTGTGAGGGAGGGGGGGAGAAAGAGAGAGTGGGGAAGCAGGCATAGAGGGAGGGAAGGGGAGAACACTGAGGAATTACTTCTGAACTTCTATGGAAATGCAGATCTAGAAATATCTTCAAAAAAAATGAAGGAAAAAAATTAGAGCCCGCAGGACACCACCACTTGAATTGAAGTCCTACTTGAAAATTACAACAACTAAGACAGACAGAGAACTAGAACAGTTGGGGCGTTTTTGTAAGTTATTTAATGATGTCCAAGTTCCTATAGAGGGCAATAGAGACAGAAGACAGGCTTCACTGGTCATATCATGTAATTTATATAAAAAAAATGGTATTATACATAATGGCTGTTCACTTAAAAGGCAGGATTGTGTAAGGATTAAGGGCAAAGGCTTTCTACATAAGTGTATTTTCCCTTCTGTGACTTCTTGTGATTTAATTTATCTCTCCATGGCATTCTTGGCGTGTAAATGAACTTAAGATCTTAAGAGCTAGATGAATCACCGTGTGTATGTGCTGGACACACACTAGGCATCTACATATGATTTACTGTTCTTATATCCTTTATTCTTTTTAGTTTCTATTCTCTCCCTCAGTTCCATATGGCTTAGTTACACAGAATCGGCAGGCCTGGGAAGCAGTGCAATCAATCCATCCTTCGCTGAGACTGCTGCTCCTACACTTCTTTCAGTAGCTCTTTGGAAACAGTGTATCTGTCTTGCTGGCTAGCATCTGTGTGCTTTGTGGTTAGCTATGCTGGGACCACACAGAGCTTGAGCATGTGGGGCAAACACTCTTATCACTGAGGTGTTAAGTTCCTTTCACTTTGTAGCTTGTGCAACATTGAACTTGCTTCCCCTGTCTTGGTTTCTTAAGTATTTAGGACCAAAGACCTAAGGCACCTGCTTCTTTTGCGAGAGTACTGAGGCTACCACTTTCTCCCAGGAAGCCTGTTCAACCTGCTAAGTCAGGCTCACCTTTCCTCTGTTCTCCCAGCATCCTCTGGGCCCCCTCATTGATGCCCAGATCAAGTTGTCCCATGGTTCTCCCGCTGCTTCTTTTGCCTTTATTATTGATAGCATTGTTTTATTTTTTTCTTTTCTTTTCTTTTCTTTTTTTTTTTTTTTTGAGACTGGGTCTCATAAAGTATCCCTGGCTGACCCAGAACTCACTATGTAGGCCAGGTTGGCCTCAAACTATAGATGCTATAGATTTGCCTGCTTCTTCTGGGCAGAGAATGTGGGGATTAGAGATATGTGCCACCATGCTCTGCTAGAAATAACCCTTTGAGATTCAATGTCATATCTTGTGCATGTATTTGTTTGTGTGTGTGTTTATATCTCAGTCTCATGCAAGACATTTAATGAATTCACTCTTGAGAACATGCAGGAAACCCAAACTTTCCTATTTATCTTTTTTTTTTGTTTTCATTTTTCATTTTTTGGTCACCTTTGGTTTGCAGATGGTTCTTCTTGGAATTATTCTGCTCCCAGTTCGTGCTTTACTGGTTGGATTAATTTTGCTGCTGGCGTGGCCATTTGCTGTCATTTCCACTGCATGCTGTCCTGAAAAGCTGACCCATCCGATAAGCAACTGGAGGAGGTAAGTGGTGGTCACGTCCAAATATTACACAAGTCACAACTCTGAAAGTTTCTCAAATGACCAATGGTTTTAGCTCAGCGCTACTTGGTTTTAACAGTTTGCTTTTGTTTCTTGTGTGGAAATGACCTCGATGTATGTAGAAATTATCACACAGGTACATTTTGATACTCGTGACTTCTAGGTATACTTAAGTAATGTTAAAGCCTTTTGTTTTCTGAGTTTTTGTGAAGGATGTTCATCTTTGGTTCTGAAAGAGCCCCTGAGGTTATGTTAAAACATAACATGAAACGCCTCCAATAGCTTCATGTATTAGAAACTTCATTGGCAGCCTGTGGGCTTTTGGGGAATGACTGTATCTTGGGGGCTGTGCCTGATCAAAAAGTTAGTGTCTTCATGGATTCATAATATGATGGCATTATAAGGAGGTGGTGAAAATCTGGGGGGGGGGGTTGTGGCTGGTCTAGTTGGAGTAATTAGGTCAATTACTAGGAGTATGTCCTGGGGAAGGAGGGGGAGAGCCCCTTTGTGCATTTCCTCTGTTTCCTGTCCACAGTGAGGTGAGTAGTAGCTTGTGCCCTGTTCTGTGCTCAGGGCTGTGACACTCTGCCACTGCCCCATGGTCCCCAGAACGGAATTGTCCATTGTAAACCAGCATCCCTAAAGACATGCGCTAAAACAAATCTTTCTTGCTCTCAGCTGGTGTGTACTGGGCCTTGTGACGCACTGATGCGGTCAGCCAAACATTCTGTTGTTATTTCTGGAGCATCATAGCTAGAAAATCATTGGCTTTCTTTTTTGTCTTTCCGCATTATTCACTTTTGCTTTTGTTCCCCTGAGGTAATGATCTGCAGTAACGTCATTAAGTAGATGGATTATATAATCTTTATTAATTATATTAGTGGTTAGCATTCTCTTTTATTATCACTCAAAATAGCATTTTTTTTCCCCAAAGGTTAGTGCTGAGGCACAGGGAAGTTCTTTTCTAGGATTTCTAGAATGATCTAACTGGGAAGGTTCTAGAGAACAGAATGAGCAAGAACAAATAAAACATACTATGAGAAGTTCCTAATGTTTGGTAGGATCAGATTATTACCATCTGTATATAGTGTTTATGGGCCTAATGTGTATTCTGTGGATTCCAATAGGCTGCAGATCCATGCATTTATTTTAGGATGTTGATGAACTCCCAGGACTTGTGCACAGTGCGTGTTCCCTTGCTTTTATTCATATGCATGGATGTGTTCTTTTTATACAAATCTCAAATGCAGATATGTCTTCCTGAATCATGAGAGCTACTGTTCTACAACCTTTATAGAAGTACGCAGTTCGCTTCCGGGTTTTGTTCCAGGGAGCAAACGTGAATATCAAGAGCAAAGCTGTTTTGAAGTGGGAAAGCGATGGCAATGCCCCCAGGGAAAACTCGCTCCTTGCAAATCACACTGCTTTGTTTTATAACTCAAGGGTGCACGCGATAAAGTAACACTTTATGGGTTGCTCTTCCAGATTCATGATTCTTTCAGATTTTTTTCTTTGGTTTTATAGTTACTGGCTTACAAAAAAATCTAGGGAAGGAATAGCTTAAGAATCCAACACACACACACACAAAACTAGAAATGTGTTCTTTTCAATATTTTATTGTTTTTGTTTTAGAAATGTTTAACTGCTGTCGATGAAATCCATATCAGTTTCTTCTCATACAAATAATTTTGAAGTTCTTATGTGGCACAAGACTTTTAGCTATTAACATTTTTTAAAAAAATGTGTGTGTATGTGCATGCATGAATGCACATGTGCATGTGTGGACTATGCCATAGCACATACATGTCTTTCAGAGGACACTTGGGAGTGGGAGTGGATCCTCATCTTTCCCCTCATTTTGAGGCATACTGTCTTGTTTCTGCTACAAGACAGCATTCCAGTGCTCAGCAGTTCACTGGCTCACCTGCCATCCCTCTGTAGAAGTGCTCAGCTCACACATGCATACCCTTGCCTCTTCCCTTTACATGGCTCCTGGAGCTCAGGTTTGCATGGTTCTCTCCCAGTGGGCGTTTAAAACATACTTAAATAGCAGTCATTAAGGGGTAGGGCTTCTTCTCTTCTTCCTCTTTTTTTTTATTTTTTTATTTTTGTTTGTTTGTTTTTTTGTTTGTTTGTTTCTCGAGACAGGGTTTCTCCGTATAGCTCTGGCTATCCTGGAACTTACTCTGTAGACCAGGCTGGCCTGGAACTCAGAAATCCATTTCCCTCTGCCTCCCAAGTGCTGGGATTAAAGGCATGCACCACCAACGCCCGGCAGGGGGTGGGGCTTCTTGAAATGTATTTATAAAGAAGCTGTAGCACTGTAGTTAAGAAATAAAGAATGGAAACCCAGAAATGTACTTTGTGCTTCTATAGCATATAGAGCTCACCTCTAGACTAAAGGTGGAGGTGGCTACCTTCCTGTGCCCTCTGGAAAGCACTCTGGATTACTGAGTTTCATTCCTTGTGAGGCCAGCATCACAGAGCCTTCCTCTGTGGCTACTTACTAGAAGCTCATTTTTTAAAAAAGTTCTTTTCAATACCTCATAGGTGCTGTATAGTCAGGAGTGTGCATCAAAATGCTTAGAAAAAAAGGATAATATCTCTCCTGAACCTATACACCTATTTACATATCATTTACATGGAATGTAAACTCTAGAGATGTTTGAAAGTCTGCAGGACAGTGTGCATGGCTTTTATGCCATGGTTACAGGAAATTTTATAAAAGACTTGAGCATTCAAAGATGTTGCTATTTATAAATGACTGGGTGTGAAGTCTTTCCACCACAATTACTGAGGGATGACTGCATACATTTTATTTTACTTTCCATGAAGAGCTGTATTGTTGTTGTTGTTTAGAGATGTGAACAAATGTCTATTCATTCAGATAGGACACTGATGACAGACCCAAAGAAGTTATTCCATGCAAGTCTAGCTTGGTGAACCAGTAAGTTTGCTTGGGATGTTTACAGGAGGGTGCACAGTACAGGCAACTTAAGAGAGGCTAGAGCGCCAAAGAACAGGGACAGCCCCCACTTCCACCCCAGCTATTTCTTCTTGCTTATATATCTGGAGAGTAGGTTATATATAAGGGAGCTACTAGTGAGCCTGCCTCTTACATGCAGGGCTTTGCTCTGGTGTCTTGTGAATGCTCTGACCCCTCCACAAGGGGGTGGGGGGTTAGTGGGCCCAGTTCTGTGTGGGTCTGGTTGGGATACTCAGAACTCTTCTGATTTCAAGATAGTAAGAATCACCCTATGTCTGGGTGCTCTGTAACGTATGTTTGCTCATATACTGAGTTATGTCCATTCTGTGCTTAGAAATCTAAATATCTATGAGAATATTTTTATGCTCTATTATTTTAGCTTATCAGGTAAGGCACTGTACCTTATAAGTCCTACATGTCCAACACAGTTTTTTTTTTTTTTTTTTTTGCACAGCATGATAGTAGTCTTTTTAAACGATTATTTTGTGCATATACGTATGTATACATGTGCACATATATCACTGCACACATGCAGAGGTTGTAGTTGGCTCTTTCTACTGTGTGGGTCCTAGATATTTAATTCAGGTCATCATACTTGATGGCAAAGCATTTACTTACCTGCTGAACCATCTTTTCCGCAGAGATAACTACTTTAAATGATAGAATATCTCAAAACCCTTTAAAGAAGTAATTAACAAGGCTTCTGCAATTGCTAGTGACTATAAGTTCAATGTCAGTGTAACGGTGCGTTTACCTCTGTAGATATTGGTGATGCCTGCAGGCTGTAGCACTATAGCCTAGATTCATCTCTAAGGGCTTGTCCTCAGTCACTTCCCCATGAGACGTCTAAAGTGTTTCGGTAGACAGTAGCATTTTCACTATGTACAAGGAATTTATTCCCAAGATGACTGCTTTCTGAGGCCAGTACTGATGTTGGTAGTCTCCTTGTGGGCTGTAGTTTGAAGATTCACTTTGATTGTCCTCAAGCTCACAGAATAGTGGAGGTATTTACAATTCATGTGTCTTTAGACAAATTATTACTCTGTGCTTCTGTTCTCTCATCTTCAAAACGAGGTTAAGGAGGGCTGGCCCAAGGGTTAAGAGTGCTCGCTGCTCTTGTAGAGGACGGGAGATCAGGTCCCACTACCAACATCAGGTAGCTCATAGCCTCTTGTAACCCTAGTTCCAATACCCTCTTCTGGCCTCCCTGGTCACCCATATACCTGTGGCAAACACAGAGATGCATAGAAATAAAATTAAATTTAAATGTAAATAATGAGGTTACAAGGGCTGGCAAGATGGCTCTCTGGGTCAAGATGCTGGCTGCCAGGCTTAACAATCCCCTAGATTCACATGGTGAAAGGAAAGACCTGACTCCTATACATCTCCCCTGACCACAAGATGCGCAATGTAGGATGCACTTTCTACAGACATACACACACACACACACACACACACACACACACACACA
>LR749497.1:5014039-5033890 GCA_902729485.2 Mus minutoides
ACGCCTTTAATCCCAGCACTTGGGAGGCAGAGGCAGGCGGATTTCTGAGTTCGAGGCCATCCTGGTCTACAATGTGAGTTCCAGGACAGCCAGGGCTATACAGAGAAACCCTGTCTCAAAACAAAACAAACAAAACAAACAAAACAAACAAAACAAAAAAAATACTAATACATATGAAACATTTAGAACAGTCTGCCAATTCAGAGGAGTTCCCTGTTCAGCTCCTGTTCAAATTTGCTTTCTGTTGTTGTGATAAACACTGTCCAATACCAGTGTGGAGAAGAAAGGGTTTGTGTCATTTTAGAACTCCTAAATCACAATCTATTGATCATGGAGGCCAGGCAGGGGGACTCAAGACAGGACCTCAGAGTCAGGGGATCATGAGGGAGCACTGCTAACTGGCTTGCTCTCTATGCTCTTGTTCAGTTAGTCATCTTCTCACACAGTCCAGACTCTGCCACCACAGTAGACTGGGCTGGGCCCTCAGCATCAATCAGTGATAAAGAAAGTAACCCACGGACGTCCACGTCCACGCCCACAGGGCATCTGATGGAGGCAACTCCTCAGCTGAGGTTGTCTCCTTCCACACGTGTCAAGTGTGGAAGATGCAGATAATTCTGACAGCTCCTCCTCGCCACGGCTCATCTATGAAGATGAGGTTCTCTGCTCGGATTCTGCTCCCCTACTGTGCTTTAGAGTAAAGCGAAGCTAAAAAACGTCTTTTCCATCATTGCTTTCAAAGGAAGATCACTCGGCCTGCTTTGACGTTTCTGGCCCGTGCCATGTTTTTCTCCATGGGGTTTACGGTGACCGTGAAAGGAAAGGTTGCAAGCCCTCTGGAAGCGCCCATTTTTGTTGTCGCTCCTCATTCCACGTTCTTTGACGGAATTGCCTGTGTAGTAGCTGGGCTGCCTTCTCTGGTGTCACGGAACGAGAATGCACAGACCCCTCTGGTTGGCAGTAAGTATCCGAAGGGCAACGGCTAAAATATTATTGTGTGTGTATATTAAGATGAAAGAATCATATATAGGCATTTTCAATATGCTTATTATTTTAATTCCTGGGGATTAAACTCATGGTCTTGTACATGCAGGGCAATGATCTAACACCGAATGATATCTCCAGCCAGTTAAAAATAAAACTTTAAAATATTTTAAACATATTTCTTTTCTTTAAATGAGCTACTCTATGTAAAGAATGAGGGTTTTTTTTGTTTTTGTTTTTGTTTTTTTTCCCTTATCTCTAGCTTTTGGGCTTTCAGGAGACTTTGCCTTATCTCTGCGTTGTCATGTGTCATGAGGAAAATCAGATTTCAAAGATGCTTTTTTTTTTTTTAAAAGGAGTCTGGGAGGAAAAAAACAAAAAACAAACCACCGCTCACATGCTATTTCATGAACTTCTCTTTATGGTTTTAGGCTGATAGATGTGCTAAATCTTTCCTCCCAGCTCTGCTTTCTAAATTATTGTGCCCCTACGGTTCCCTGGGGGACATTTGTGTAAGTCTTTGAAAATTACGACGTGGAACAATGAGTGCTTCCTGCCATAAAAAATAATGAAGCGAGTAAAGTGTTTTTCCTGCCAGATGCTTCCATGTCTCCCAGAGGACTTGGTCTCCAAGTAACAGCTCCTGGCTGTCCCAAGGTTACGGCACACACCGAGCCATGAGAGAATGGGTGTGAAAGTCGCCGGATGTTGCCCCAGTATCCCCGAGAAAGAATAGGAATCCTTGTAGCTTTGTCAGTGAATGAGTGAAGATGCCACCCCCCCCCCCCCCAATGTTCACTTTACTATGCTTTGTGCACCATGGCTTGTCCCCAAACATTTCCTTTGCAGAGCCCTGGAAGACTGTTTTCATGTGATTGGAGGTGACCTGTTCCCAAGGATTTTAGTAGAATCTATCATAATCTCACTCCACTCCTGTACATGATCTGAAATCAAACAGGAGAGTTTTGAAGCTTTGATTGACAGCCTAACATCCATTAAGGAAGAAGACGTTTGCTCCTCCCTCCATTCCCCACCCCGCCCCTTCCGCTCTTTCCACTAACTCCTGTAGATTCAATGAAATAATACCCATCTCTGCATTTGAAATTAGAATCTCACTAGAAAACTTTGGATCTGGGTTTTTAAAAGATTCTACTTTTAGATTTGCTAGCATTTTCATTTGCTGTAAAAATCATTTCAGTTTATCCAGTGCTAATGCCATGGTGGCTTTAAAAAAAAAATGACCTTTTGTCTTCAAGGACTGTTACGGGCTTTGCAGCCAGTTTTGGTATCCCGTGTTGACCCAGATTCCCGAAAAAACACAATCAATGAAATAAAAAGGCGAGCGACATCAGGTGGAGAATGGCCCCAGGTAAGAGGCAGGAGCTGGTCACTCATATATATTGAGGACTTGTGTTTGTCTGTAGTAGTTCTCATTTGGGTCCTCAGAGAGCAAGATCTCCGTGCCACGTGTCGGTAACAAAACAGATGCAGAATAAAACCAGTTAGTGTGAAGTCCCACATGTTCCACGTCCTTTATCTGTCAGAAGTTTTTTTTGAGTCACAAAAAAAAAAAAAAAAAAAAGATTCTCTAACGCTGACTTTAATTCCTGTTAAATACAATGATTATTTTACATAATTTAACTCACTTGACTGAAAATATTCAAAGTGTACCATTTTTTTTTTCTGAATTATATTTAAATAGAGCTTTCCATTCAAGATCATATCGAAATAGCCTGTAAAACCATGTTATACTTTGCCAGCTCCTAGCTCCCTTCCCTGGGGTGCCCTTTTAGGGTTAAAGGAGGGTACAATGTGCTGCATAAAACAGGATTGAATCTAACGAACACCCTCTATTTTTGCCCTCATGAAAACAAGATCACTAGCAGACAGATACTATAGTGGACAGCCCTCCTATAGTAACACATATGTGTTTGGGGACACCCACCCTGGGGGCTTGAGAAACCTAGGTTTTGGAGGACTGGCTTTAAAAATGGCTGAGGAGTCATTTGGAAAACTTAGATTTTCTCTTTGGATCCAAGAAATATGTTCTAGGACTAGTAGGCAAGAGTTAACAAGGAGGCAGATTTCAGCTTGTTTTTCTCATTCTGCAGAACTTTTGCTCTGTCCAGGGGTAACGTGGTCTGGTGTGGTATCCTTCTCCAGCCCTGACTGACAGCCCGGGGAGGGGAGGAGGCTGTGGAAATCCTTCAAACCTTGGAGCTGCTAGGCTGCTCTGAGTGCTCCTTCCTCCTGGAGACTTCTCTGACTCACTTCGTTAGCAGTCCTTGCTAATGAGCTATCTGTGGGTTCACACCGAGTACAACTGCTGCCTGTTGTGTTGGATTGTTGCAGGAAACCCATTTTATTAATTAGGGGATGGAATTATGCCACTCATTTATTCCCGTTTTGTAGTTTGAGCCAGTGTTTCCCCTCTCTAATTATGACAGATCAGATAGTTACTGACTGCTTTGAGGACAAGGAATTGATTTGATTTTTCTAGCCTTAGAACTTAACTCTTGACTACATTTTAAAAGTGTCAGAAAGCCACGCCTTGTGCCTTCGTGACTGGAGATGTCCTCAGTGTTTGTATGTCCCTCTCAGAGAGAAGATCAAGTAACACAGTAACTGCTAAAATGTCTCCCCAGGAAAAACAGAGCAAGCCATGAAGTGTATGTCACGTGATAACTAAGGCAACTGAACAGAAGGTACCATAAGATGCCCTCTGTTCTTAAGGCATCCCTGAACTATATATTGGGAGCAAATAGCATCTAATGAGGAAACTGTAACAACATTTATTTTGTCTGAGGATGTTACCTTGCTTTATGTCTTCTTTCCAATTTATTTAGATCATTAATAAAAGCATTGAGAAACGTACAAGAACAACATAGTCTATAAATTAAGAATTCTATTTATTCAAAGCCTTTATCTTTTTGTAATTATCATACTGGTCAAAACTCTTTTTAAAAAATCAAACTACACTTCTTTTAAAGGAGTGTTTGGAACAAGCTGAGTCCAGCTTTTATTCGAATCAAGAGTCAGACTCTTGCCTCATTTTAATTTTTTTGAAGCATTAGCAGTGTTGGTGAAGTCATAGGAGAATAACGAGGTAATCTATTAATTAGACTGAAATATTAAATTTATTCCTTTTCTCCCAAGATACTAGTTTTCCCAGAAGGTACTTGTACTAATCGTTCCTGTTTGATTACTTTTAAACCAGGTGAGATAAATTAAATTATGTATTGTAACAATATAATATGGGAGATTTCTCAAATGACTCCATTGTAAAGCACAATATAATTCATTTGCTCCTGGCTTGTCTTTTCTGATAAAATCTTTCGGATGCTGTGACTCCACAGAACTTATGCTGATTTACTTCTTTGCTTTCTTTTTTGATGTAGCCTTTCCCTT
This sequence comes from Mus minutoides, assembly GCA_902729485.2. Lineage (NCBI taxonomy): Eukaryota > Metazoa > Chordata > Mammalia > Rodentia > Muridae > Mus > Mus minutoides. Next base: position 5,018,432 of record LR749497.1, read on the forward strand.
TTAGGGGAGTGTGTGTGTGTGTGTGTGTGTGTGTGTGTATGCACATTAGTCTGCCTATGTACATCTATGTATGTGTCTGTGTGTGTCTGTTTGTGCCTCTGTGTATGTGTCTGTCTTAGTCAGGGTTTCTATTCCTGCAAAAACATCATGACCAAGAAGCAGTTGGGGAGGAAAGGGTTTATTCAGCTTACACTTCCATACTGCTGTTCATTATCAAGGAAGTCAGGAATGGAACTCACACAGGGCAGGAAGCAGGAGCTGATGCAGAGGCCATGGAGGGATGTTCTTTACTGGCTTGCTTCCCCTGGCTTGCTTAGCCTGCTCTCTTATAGAACCCAAGACTGCCAGCCCAGAGATGGTCCCACTCACAAGGGGCCTTTCCCCCTTGATCACTAATTGAGAAAATGCCCTACAGTTGGATCTCATGGAGGCATTTCCTCAACTGAAGCTCCTTTCTCTGTGATAACTCCAGCTGTGTCAAGTTGATACAAAACTAGCCAGTACAGTGTCTATATGTATATCTGTGTGTCTGTGTTGTCTGTGTGTATCTGTGTGTGCGCATGCTCAGAGGTCACTGACTTCGTTTTCCTCCAAGGAGCCTCATAGATATCTGGGGTCTTCTTTCGAGAAGTAGACAGCCTACTTTAATACCATTCATGCTTTTACATGCCTTCCAAAGTCCACTTTTTTTTTTTTTCAGTGCTAGGAAGGCAGCCATGAATGCGCCTTTCATTTTAACGTGGAACACTTTAGGCCCTTTGTTGGCTGCTAGTGTGCCTTGCACAAAGGCGTGGCTCACTTCAGGCCAGTGTGACAGCCTTGCTGCTTCTGCTTATTTGTTTGCCTCGACTTTTGTCCTTACTTTTTTTTTTTTTAATATTGGATAGTATGTATTTAGGAAATGAAAACCATCCCCAAAATAAAAATAAATGGTGAAATTATATGTTTCAAAATAAATTTCATTTTCTTTACCAAAGAAATCAGTGAATAAATATGTGTGTAAGGGGGTGAGGCACAGCATTTAATGTTTTGCTTACGTCTTACTTTGAATAACTCGTGAGTAATAATTTACTTGTAGTAACTTGTAAATACTTCAGCATGGCCTCTGTTTTGTCTACTCTCAAGCAATCACTGTATTTATACTATTTGATTATTATATACCTCTTGCTCATATGCAAACCTTGTTATACGATTTCCATGTGGTTCTAGGAGCCTTCATCCCAGGAGTTCCAGTGCAGCCCGTCCTCCTCAGATATCCAAACAAGCTGGTAAGGGAAGGAATTCTGTATTCCACATAGCTCATTTTCTAGGACTCTTAAAAATCTCATTGATGAAAGGCTGAATGGGGGAAGGGCTTGGGCAGATTAATGCCACCTGTGGCTGGCATTTTAAAATGTGATACCAGTACTAAACACCATTCTGTATAACTTAGCTTCAGGAAGGCGTTACGTAGTCCCTATTCTGCAGTCTCTGTGATGGACAGGGAGCCTCAGACATAGGCTCTGATTAGACTGGACAGTAGAAATGTATGATTCTCGTGGAGATGACAAGGAGACCTTTCCAGATACAGAGGTGACTGGTGGTAGAAAGGCCGGAAGCAGAGTATAAACTTGGGGGAGGCGGTAAGTACAGGTGGAATAAGTACCTACTGGCTGAGTGAGCATTGGCAGTTGGTGTAGGGAACTGTCCTAGAGAGGTCCACATGTTCTCTAGGGTCCAAGGCTGCCCCAGGAAGCAGTGTCTTCTTGTGTATCAGCTGGTCCCACTGTTATCCTCCACACATCAACTATGCCGCCCTCTCCAGACACTGGGCTTCATGCCTTACCAGAGGGTAATCAAAGGAGAGTGTAACTGTCACTCATGCTAGGAAAGATTATGAGCTCTAGGCCTGCTCAGATATCTGTCTAATGACTAGCTTCTCAACTTGAATATCTGCAGTAAAAAAGAAATTAAAATCTATCAAACTTCTACTCAGGCCTCTGTCTGTGTATTTAAATCTTCACATATTAAAATTCCTGCATTGTGTACTGCTTTGGTTTTTTTCTTCCAAATAATCATTTTTGATAAATGATAAATTATGTATATGTATATATATATATTTTTTTACATACATATTACTTTTCTAGATATGCTTGTTTGGGAAAAAAATAAATGAACATGTCCAATATTTTAAATTCAGAGCCAGTTGTTCCATAAAAATATACAGGGGTGGGAACTGATCTCTGTGCAGCCATATAATCAGTGTCATTAATGAGTTTTTACATCAATTCATGTTATTTAATAATTACAAGCTTATTTTAGTCTTTAATATATTGCCTTTTACTTTAGAAAAAGTCTACACAAGTTCTAATATTAAACAAAGATTAATTTTATTTGGTTGTTTGTATTGATGGTTTTTGAGACTGGGTCTCATATAGCTTCTGTTGGCCTTGAACTCATGGTGTGGCTAAAACTGGGCTTGAACTCCTGATCTCTTGCCTCTATCTCTCGTCTGCTGAGATTACAGGTATCCCTACCTTTCTAGACTAACAGTTTGATTTCTTCTCTTTTAGGATACTGTGACCTGGACCTGGCAAGGCTATACATTGTAAGTCACTTATGTAGTTTAGTACTTCATCCAAACTATCTTAATGAAGGAAAGAAATAGAATTTATTCCTTCTTCAAAAGCAAAATCTTCAATCAGTCTTGAGTCTTTTAACCGTATCTCTGGGGACAGTATCACCTTCTTGCCCAGTAAACACCCAGTGAGATTAATGTCCATTAAACATCATTTTTGGAGTCCTGGTTATCTGTCAGCTTGTAAGGAACATTCCAGGGCCCTTGAATTGTGCTTAGCTTGGATCTTGGAGTTTCATTCCCACTGTAGGTTTCGCATCACGTAGTCTGTCTGCTCAGACTTTACAAGGCTGGTTTAAGCAGTTCAGATCACTTGAGTTTCGGGACCTGAAACTTCTGTGGTGTGTCTGTGTTAAGGAAGTGGCTACCCAGGACTTCAGTTCCACGGTGTTAGATCTTGAAAGCACAGGGGTCAGCGATTTCTGGAGCTTTTAGAGAGGTGAGGGATGTTTTCACATTGAACAAGCTGAAGCGAAACAGGCCTTTTACAAAAATGGGGCATGCAGAATGCAGCTTTCTTCCAAGATCTTTTGATTGGCTCCCACTAGAAAAGTTAGAGCCTCCTTAGATTTCTGCAAGACCCATATGCAAATCTGGATTTGAAAATCTTCCCAAGGGCCTTACCCAGTTTTTGACAATGTTAACGGGAAGCTCAGATAACAATGGAGATATTTTAGAGGATGCCATCAATTCATTCTAGCATACCCTGGCTTCTCTACATAGCGTTTACACAATCTCTTGAGCTTTGGAAGTCTGGGAGAAAAGGTAGTATATATTCTTCCTTTGTGTGTGCACACATAAATTTCTCCAAGATAATACATTTGAATCAGGAAAGGTAGCTCATGGGACAGTTACATAAAAGTTATCATAGAGAACAGGGATGCTCCTTTGGAGCTGCAGTGTTCAGTTCTTGTAGGTGAAGTGAAGTTAAACAGACAATATTAGAAACAAAGAACAGGATGATGAAGAGGCTGAAGGTCACGTGTTATGTTCAGTTTTTTAAAGGAATCAATTGATTCCTCAGACTAGCTGCATGTTTCCTGCTGCTACTAATGTTGAATTCCAAGGTTTTTAAACTTTTACATAACAACAAAAAAATGAGAGGCAAGTAGTATTTGAGCATCTCAAAAACACAGTGTCTGGAATTTCAGTGGATACAGATTTCTATCTTCTAAGGTATCCATTGGGCTCTTCCTGGATAGGTATCCTGTGGAGAGCATGGCTTTGAACTTGCTGATCTGCATGGCTTTGTTACCCAACAGTCTGGGTGGTTGAGAAGGTCAAATAGAAGAAAGCTTCCTGGAAGCCGAGGTAGGGGGAAGAACACAGAGGAGCTTCAGAATACAGCCTTCCACTCTGGGGAGTGTGAGATAAAGGGAAAAATAAAATCAGAAAGCAAATTTTGGAGAGGAAAAAGATGTTTCGTGTTAAAGATGCCTCGTGACTTAGACGGAGACACAAAATCTTTCAAAGGCACCAAGTTTGTTTTGTACAAATGCACATGGCCCTTGCCTATGGAAGTCCTGCCTTCTGGCCCACTGAGTGCTTCTGCTAGCACAGTGCCTATGCAAGTCCTGCCTTCTGGCCCACTGAGTGCTTCTGCTAGCACAGTGCCTATTACCCCCAAATCTATAGTCTCAGTTGCTGTTTCACCAAAACAGAGATACTTCACCAGAGCAGGTACCTCAAGGGAGAAGGGACATAGAGAAGTAAGCTTAGAAGAGACAGCCGTGGAAGGTGATTTTCTAAGAAGTGTTCTCTGTAGTGTGAACAAGGCACGCTTAGTAAGCTGTTGTGTTCAACCTTTATACTTTAAAATAAATAAATAAATAAATAAATAAATAAATAAATAAATATCTACCTGTCCAAATACTTGATCCCAGGGGCCTATGTAAATGGTTGAAAATTGTTCACTTGGGCTGGAATGATGGCTCGGTGCTTAAGATCGCTGGATGTTCTTGCAGAGGGGCCCAAGTATCGACAGGACATCTTACAATGAAGCCGCAGCTCCAATTTCAGGGCATTTGGTGATCTCTTCTGGTTTCTGTGGATGCTGTACACACATTGTGCACAGACATACATGCAGTCAAAACACTCAAACACTTAGGATTTCTTTCTTCCTTCCTTTCTTTCTTCCTTCCTTTCTTTCTTTCTTTCTTTCTTCTCTTTTTTGGTTTTTCAAGACAGGGTTTCTCTGTGTAGCCCTGGCTGTCCTGGAACTCACTCTGTAGACCAGGCTGGCCTAGAACTCAGAGACCCGCCTACCTCTGCTTCCCAATTGCTGGGATTAAAGGCGTGTACTTCCACTGCCCGGCAGAAAAATTTTAAGATAGTTTACTTGACAGTGGTTAAGGTGGGCTGGTGTGGCTTGGCTTGTAGTAAAAAGTCTTCCTATTTTTTTCTGAGGGAAGGCTTAGAAACAATCAGTTTTAAATCATAATTAACTCTAACAAATCCTAAATCTAACTCTCCAATTTCTTTAAAAAAAAAAAAACAAAAACAAAGCAAAGCAAAACAAAACAACAACAAAAACCCCTATGAAGTTTATTAAATTTGTTCTTAGGTTATTTCACACATGTTGCATTCTGGGTATGTTTCTCAGATCCATTCTGGGTATGTAACTCCAATGCATCCTGGGTATGCTACTCCTCATCCTCTTCTCTCCTTTCCACCACCCTCTCAACTTGTCCTCCTGACAAGCCCCCCTTTCCTGAATTCATGTCCTTTTGTTTCTTTTGTGAACTCACTGGATTTACCCAGAGCTGTCTGTGTGACCTCGGGTTTATGCACTGGGGCTGAAGGCACTGAGTGCCCCTTCCTTCCAGGTAGAGCCAGTGTTCCTTGGTGAAATCCCTAACTAAAGTAAATCTCAGTTCCGATAATTTTTACAGATAAGACATTCTTTAATTTCTTAATAGCACATACACACACACACACACACACACACACATAAATGAAAGGTTGACTGGTTGCTTTCTTAAACATATGGTCTAATCCACTGTGCCTGAGATCTGGGTCAATTGCTGGAAGAGGCTAAACTGAAAATCCCACAGAAATCTGGCTTAGAGTCTAAATGCATCCTGGGAAGCCATGAAGCACATTTGTCTCAAAAATTGACTTGATGGGTGTGTCAGCCACCTGCAGAAGCCCTCTGTCTATTATTACAATGACATTCCGAAGTTTTCAGGACATTTCTCTATAGTTCAAGCTTTGTTACTCAAATGGCTTTGATAAAATTGGTAATTTTAAGGAAAACCCCACTGTCTTTTTTAAAAGTTGTTACCTGAAGAATTTAGAAATGTGATGTCCTACTTAGGAGTTTTTCTCTAAACATATATGTGTACCTTTAAAATTTTATTTTAGATCTATTTATTTTTTTAAAGATTTATTTATTTTATTTTATTTGTATGAGTACACTGTAGCTGTCTTCAGACACACCAGAAGAGGACATCAGATCCCATTACAGGTGGTTGTGAGCCACCATGTGGTTGCTGGGAATTGAACTCAGGACCTTTGGAAGGGCAGCCAGTGCTCTTAACCACTGAGCCCTTTCTACCATGCATATTTGTGTTTCTTGAAGTAGACTTTGGGTACTTTCTGTAGAGACCTAGGCCTGTGAGTGTGCTATCAAGGCAAGTGTACATTTGAGGTTTGATCTATTTGAGCTGTAGCTCACACTCACTAATACAACATAGTGATTGCATTTCGTGATTTAGTGTTTCAATCACAAGAGTAGTTGTCCAACACACACACATGTGTGTGTGTGTGTGTGTATGTGTGTGTGTTTGTGTGTGTGTGTGTGTGTGTGTGTATGTAATGTGATGTGGGAGTTCCCATGTGTAAAGAACACACTGTACTTGTATTGCTATGCAAGAGAGAATAGGCTTCTCTCCTCTCTTTTTCAGCTTCCAGCTGTGTGTGCTCACTTTTTGTCAACTCTTCACGAAGGTGGAAATTGAGGTAAGCCTTTCAGATGCAGCCTCTGCTCTCACCCAGAATCCTTAGCTGCAGCCCAGCACCTTTCAAATTACACCCCACCCCCACCCCCACCCCCACCCCTGATCATATAGGTCATATAGATTCGGTTTCTAAGTCCCTGCTGTGAGATTTAGCTCCTGGAATCCAGCCAGCAAACATATGTAACTTCTGAGACCCTCTAACATGCTAATCAGGCAGGTAAAATGTGCCTCCCTTCTCCCACCCTTGTGCATTTTCATCATGGCCCATGCCTAGTTGAATGTCCCATACCCAACCGACAGAGCAGTGCTAGCTGGCGGAGCCAGCTTCCTGGGAGATGAGTTGTATGAAAGCTGAGAGGTAATACTTGGGATATGGATAAGAGAAACCAACTTCGGATGATCGCACAGCATGCGTTTGCATCTTCGAACATCTAGGGAGTTTTGTGTGGCTCCTGTCCTCGTTCACAGGACAGGCTTTGAGTTTCAGGAGCAGATGGAGAATGAGTAGATGACTAGAACCTCTTCAAAATTTGAACCCAAATATGAAGACCCTAAGAATTGGTTCTAGAGAGCAAGTGAGAACCTCAAGTCCTTGCCTAAGGTTACAGTACTGGCATCTGAGACTCTAGCCTGGATGTTCCAGTTGTACCCATGGGTTAGACAGTGGAAATCAGGGCTGGAGAGATAGCACAGAGGTTAAGAGCACTGGCTGCTCTTCCAGAGGATCAGGGTATGATTCCCAGCACACATGGCAGCTCACAGCTGTCCGTAACTCCAGTTTCAGGTTATTCACTGCCCTCTAATGACCTCTGCAAGCACTGCAGTGGTAGTACCAGCATACATGCAGGCAGAAACACTCAAACACATAAAATACAAATAAATAATGTTATTCCTAAAGGAAGGAAGGAAGGAAGGAAAGAAAGAAAGAAAGAAAGAAAGAAAGAAAGAAAGAAAGAAAGAAAGAAAGAAAGAAAGAAAAAGAAAATATTACACTTTTATATGTACTGCAGAATTCTGAGTGGAGGCTTGTGCTCTAAGTGGCAGGACTGTGACATTATTTCCCTTGCTGGATAACTTACTTGTTTAACTATTCATAGGTACGTAGCAATCCCAAGTGATACACAGGAGTGGATTAGATTTCAGAATGAGTTTAAGTTTAAATGAACTCTTTGGAGATGTGTGTGCTATCTGGGTACTTTGAAGTGAAGATACCTTTCTATGAGTGTCACTGTATACCTAACCACTTTTTTTTTTTTTTTTTTGAGACGGGGTTTCTCTGTGTAGCCCTGGCTGTCCTGGAACTCACTTTGTAGACCAGGCTCTGTCAGCATAGTCATAAAATGGAGCAGAGAGCACTTACTCTCGGGATAATCCTGGTTGCTTCTATGAAGAGAAAGAGCTAATCTATGTCCCACAACGTTCAGCAAACAGTAGGGCAAATACAGTGAACGAGGGGTCTTTTCAGAATCTTTGAGGTTAGAATACAAAACTCTGTGCACAGAGGACACTTGGGGCAACTTCATACTATTGTCCCTAAATGCCCTGAGCACTGCTCTCTCTTCTTTAGTAACTATTTATGTGGTCTAGCTCTAGTTTATTTTTCTAAAAAAGAAACCAACCAACCTATACTTAAAACAACCTTCTTATCACCTCAGCAGACTTGGAAAGCTATAATACATACACACACACACACCACACACACCACATACTATGCATACTCACACCACACACCACCACATATGTATATCATACACAAACCACACACACACACACACACACACACATACCATATACACATAAACACACACCAAACACACACACACACACACACACACACACACACACCACACACACACCACATACTATGCATACTCACACCACACACCACCACATATGTATACCATACACAAACCACACACACACACACACACACACATACCATATACACATAAACACACACCATACACACACACACACACACACACACACTACCATCAGTTACCCTTCCCTCTAACTTGACCATTCTCTAGTTAAGAGGCAGCTGCAGATGTGGGGTGCACACAGCCCCGGACTTTCCTGCCTTACATCTGTGTCAGTGATGAAACTGCATTACATCAGGGTCCTTAAGTTCCCCATCCTGTCCTCTGACTGCTCTTGCCACATTTCCTTTCCGTGTCAGGAAAAAGCAAGAAAGAAGTTACAGTATTTGCATTCTCCCTCTGGCAAAGGAATGAATGTATTTCTTTGTCCCACAACTTCATAAAGTGATGATCAACCTTGTTGAACATAGTTGAATCAGTAGGGCGTTGAGCTGATATTTTTGGATTGTGGTGCAGAACTGGAATTTATTGACTTTTAAGTTTAGTAGTCTTAGTTTTGTTCTATTTATTTTGGGTTTACAGTTCTTTCTCCCATGGAGCTCTCGACTGCTTTACTCCTTTTCTTTTCTTTTCTTTTATGGTACTGGAAATTTCATGCAGGGTTTCACACAAGCTAGACAAGGGTTATACCACAGAATGACTTATATCTCCAGCATTTTTTTCTTTATCCTATTTTAAGAAAGAATATTGCTAAGCTACCCAGATGGGCCTCAAACTTGAAACTCTCCTGCCTCTGAGTAGCTAAGATTAAAGATGTGTACCACCATGCCTGGGTCCAGTAGCTTCATGACATTTGAATATTTTAGTTCTCCACTGTTTGACTATATCTCAGAAGTGCAGCCCAGCAGCCTTTCAGGCAGTACTGTGGCCACGCCCTAGCACAGACTAATAATCTGGGCCTTGCTGCTGAGACTAAGGCTTCTCTGTCACTTCAGTGGCAGAGCTGAGCTACCCCACAGCAAGCTTATTGGTCATTCTGGAATTGCAGGTGTTGGGGTGAGCAACTCTCTCTCTCTCTCTCTCTCTCTCTCTCTCTCTCTCTCTCTCTCTCTTTTGGTTTTTCGAGACAGGGTTTCTCTGTGTAGCCTTGGCTGTCCTGGAACTCACTCTGTAGACCAGGCTGGCCTCGAACTCAGAAATCTGCCTGCCTCTGCCTCCCAAGTGCTGGGATTAAAGGCGTGTGCCAGCACGCCCAGCTCTCTCTCTCTCTCTCTCTCTCTCTCTCTCTCTCATTTGGTTTTTCGAGACAGGGTTTCTCTGTATAGCCCTGGCTGTCCTGGAACTCACTTTGTAGACCAGGCTGGCCTCGAACTCAGAAATCCGCCTGCCTCTGCCTCCTGAGTGCTAGGATTAAAGGCGTGCGCCACCATGCCTGGCACTCTCTTTCGTTTTTATTTAAATGATGGAAATCTTTATCTCTGACTCCAAGTCATTGTTGTAAGCATGCTATTAAAACACCATCAGCCCTTGAGTAAACCTAAGCCAAGACTTACTACTCAAGAATATGGTATTAGGTTTACACTTTTAAAAGTAAACTTGGGTGAATTGTGATGATGATTATTGTATATTATATAACATTCTTATGTCTTCAAAAAAATCGATTGCGGGGCTGGTGAGATGGCTCAGTGGGTAAGAGCACCCGACTGCTCTTCCGAAGGTGATAAGTTCAAATCCCAGCATCCACATGGTGGCTCACAACCATCCGTAACCAGATCTGGCGCCCTCTTCTGGGGTGTCTGAAGACAGCTACAGTGTACTTACATATAATAAATAAAATAAATCTTAAAAAAAAAAATCGATTGCTTAGGGGAAGCTCAAATGCAGTCAGATATAACAGCCGATATATTCTCAGAAATGCATTTTTATAAACATTATAGACTGTACTTGTACAAATTTAGACAAAAAAAAAGAAAGAAAGAAAAAAGGCTTTTCCACACAGAGGCTTTCTAGGTTATATAGTAGAGCCTGTTGACCGCATACCTGCTCAGCATCTTACTATTTTAAGTGTTGTAGGTAGTTATGATACGATAAATACTTATACATTTAAAAACATGTCTAAACATCTCCATTGCAACCTCATAGGATCATCCTTATGTACTTGTTCCATTGCTAAACAGTGTTTTGCTGCATTCACCCGTATGTTTGAATAATTTATTTAAATATCCAAAGACGTTAAAATTATTTATTATTTTGAATCTAAAACATGCCTTCTAGAAAAACCCAATTTTACATCCTCACATAAATACACTACACAGCCACAGGTATTGTCCAGGCATAGCAACTTTGTTCTGGAACTTGACAAAATTCTGAAATTTCTGAGTACTAGTAGATATATGAGCGTTACAAAAAAAACATATTTTTCCTATTACTACCTGCCTATATGTGTGAAAATTACTTCACCTTCTCTAAATCTGTGTTCTCACCGGCGAATGAGGATAATAACACCTTTTTATGGGGTTGTGAAATTTAATGAGGCTACTTATGTGGTAAGCGTTCATTAAGCATTAACTTTTACATCCTACCTCATCTGGCAGTGTTCTTCCCCTGGGAAGGAAGCACCAATGGATGCCGAGAACAATCCTTGCCTCCCCCCCCACCCCCCGTTTTCTCTCTTGAAGCTTTAGAAAAGGAATCATAAGAGCTACAGCGTCACACTTGTTAGCGCTGACCTAACAGTGGCTTTGCTTTCTAAGACAAAAAAAGAAAAGGAAGATGGTCATAGTGCTAGCAGTTAGCTGTCTTCCCCTCTTAGTCAGCAGTTGGGAAGATGCTCTCGGTGTGGTTACGAAACAATGAGCGTTAAACTAGTTTTACAGGTGTTCGGTGTCGGTGGCAGGCGAGGTCCTGGCTATTGGATAAACATGGATAATACATGGAGGAGTTTTCTCTGAATCTTGTGTGCGATTTAAGGCTTCAGAAGACATGGGGTCCATAAAAAACACACTACAAAGCTGCAAAACAGGACAACACGTCTTGAACAGGCACAGGCTGTAAGACACAGTACAGCACGGTGAGAACCAGAGAATATTTAGGCAGAGAGTTGAGCAGGAGCTTTAGGGCCAGAGGCAGGCTCAGCAGGGCAGGGGATGAGTCCCCCAGCTGCCTGCCCATTTTCTGGAGTTCTACATAAACTATCATTGGCTTTTTTTTTTTTTTTTTTTTTTTTTAAGAATTGTCTGACAATTTAAAAATCTTATTCCTTTATATTGTTTTGTTAGAAATTTAATAAACACTGACTTTTTTAACCTCCTGTTTTCTTCTTTGAATTTCATACTATGCAAGTGTAATAAATTTTACTTTGTTAGGGCAGAAAGAAGTTTCAGTAACTGATTTGCAGTTTGTTGCTCTAGATATATTAAGTGATGTGGAGACCTCTGGTGGCTTGGTTGGTTTTTCCACCATAAAGAGTTAGATGCTCAGTAGAGACTTCTGATCAAAAAGGACCTTAGGAGATTATGGAGTCTAAATTTCTCAGTTGGCAGAGGACCTGAAACCAGTGTCCCAAGGTCTCCCCTGGGCCATTACAGCATCCTCCAGGCCCTTCTTTCTCTCCTCCCTGGTACACAAGTTATTGCTCAGAAACTCAGACCTTGCAGTGGAGAGATGGATGGGGGGCTAAAGGCACTGGCTACTTACTTCTCCATCAAACCTGTGCTCCGTTCCCACCACCTGTGGCTCAGACCCTCTTCTGGCTTCAATGGCCCACGCATGCATGTTGTGAATAGACATATCTGCAGGCAAAACACCAGTTTATAACATAAAGCAAACTAAAGAACCTTAGGCCTTGCCTTGGTCCACTGCTTTGTGCAAACTTTATCTGAGTCATCAATAGTCTAAGATTCATAGCATACTTTACCATATGTGAATATAGGTCCATCTGAAAAAAAAAAACAATGGTATTTCTTTGGATAAATCTTTTCTTTCTTTTGAGTTCTAGCCTGCCATTTAAGTGTGACCTTGGCTATGTTGTTTAGTCTTTTAAGCCATATTTTTATTGTAAGTAAGGGAGCATCTTACTTTAAGAGATTTCATTTGCCTCAGAACTGACAGAGCCATCTCTAACACCCCTATTATAAGGTATCCAGCAGAGTAGTGGTTCTTGTTGGCTGATTCGGCTCATCCATAAGATAAATATCTGCCAAACTTCATGCAGAGCTTCCTGTGGGGGAGGCACTTCAGTGCCAAGTCTTCAGGGCCTGGTGCACTGACTGACACATGGGAGGCCCATTCTCCATCAGTATTTGTTGAGGGAACTTGAGTCACGATGCCTTGAGTCATATTTACAGATTATCATTCTCTATGATATAAATAAGAGAATTAATGAAATGGCACCCATGAAACATATTACATGGTCCCTGGCTCAGAAACATATTTCAGTAAACAAGTAGAGACAAAGTGGATGGCATTTTCCACAGTTGAGGATTGGATTTTCTATAGAACGTTCTCTAGAGCATTAGCGCTTTGGGGTGAACCTTCTCCCTGTCTACCACCCACTAGATTGGCTACATTTCCTTGCTCCCAGCCCTACTCAAAATTAATAATTTCCTTCTCCTTGTTCTCATGCTCCAGGAAAAAAAATGATTCGGTGGGAGAAAAATAAATTCTAGCCAGTCTTGGGCTGAGCCTGGGCCATGTGGCTTCTGTAACATTGGGCCAGAGGGCTAAGATATTAAACCCATGTTCAACTGTACTTTATGTAAGGGATTAAAATGATGTATTCATCTATCTTATTAAGATGTGGCTCTTCTTTAGAGAAGATGGTCCTAATAATCTTGTCCAAAATATTATAAGTGCTGACAGACTATATTAAATATGGAATTAAAGCCTTCTTCGTGTTGGAAAACCATACATTAAAGTGATGGAGGAGAGTGGATGAACTGCCTGCTTCCTGGCATGAACACCTCCTAACTCTAACATTGGTAAGAGAAAGCAGGGATAGGCAGACTTTTGTAGCTCTTCAGCCAGAGAGTCTAGATGGCCAGTGAGCTCTGAGTTCAGGAAGAGACTGTGTCTCAAAAACAAATGAAGTGGAGAACAGTAGAGGAAGACATTCTGAATTTGACCTCTGGTCTCCACATACATGTGCACATATGAGCACATACACTCACAAGACTTGTGCGCGCACACACACACACACATATGTGTGCTTGAACTTAAAGAAAGGACAGTAAAAATCAAGTGTCAAAGTCAGGTAGAGAGTAAAGTCAAGTTCAAAATAAAAAACAAACAAACAAAAAACAACAAAAAGAAACAAAACAAAACAAAAAAAGGGACAGACAAAAAACTAGAAAGCCAGTTCTGAAGTTTAATTTTTTTTTTTTTGGTAGAAAAAAAATAACAAAACATAATTTTCAATCAAGAAACTAAAGTGTAGTTGATATTGAAATTGGGTAGAATAGAAAATACTATAAAATAATTAAAAAAAAAAAGGTGGGGTGGGGAGTGGCCATCTTCACATAAAATGGAGATGAAGAAAGTCTAAGGAGGCTATGTTAGGCAATGCTACGTTGTAAATTCCAGAGCTGTAGGCTTCAGTTCCCTTAAGCAGCACATTGAAGCTGGCAGTGACCATGGCAGTGACCATGGCAGTGACCATGGCCATCTTTTGAGAGTTGGGGAGGCAGTTTAGCAGAGTCAGCCCTGCCAGGCTTCCATATCCCACGTCCAAGCCCAGTGTCCCTTTCATGACATGTAACATGAGCTCCAGGAAGACCACAACTGAGGTATGTTGATTGGTCATTTAATGTATTTAGCATTTACTGTCTTGGACCCAAGGATTGCTATGGAAAGATGTTTGTCTTTCAGTTTATGCCTGTGCAAGCACCCAGTGAGGAAGAGAAGAACGATCCTGTCCTTTTTGCCAGTAGAATCCGGAACTTAATGGCAGGGTAAGTATGTCCTGGAGATTCCAACTGATAATGAGAATTAATGGTAAATGTCATTTAACCTTCCAACCCCCATGGTTCTCATTCAACAACTCTCTTGAGATGTAAAATGGTATGCTGATGGACACAGGCAGTGAAATAATCTACAGATGTTTCCCAGGTGCCCCCTCAAACTGGTAAAAGCATGTCTCGGGTAGAAAGAGCAGCCAGTGTCTTCCACAGGTGCTGGCCTGTCACTGCAGAGCCTTGGGGTGGCTTCCAGGCATTTGTTCTAAGGCCACTTTTCTTATTCCCTGTGCTGCCCAAGGCTGGGTGTTTCAAAGGCATTAAAGATTACAGTGCCCAAAAGGAAGAGGCTTGCTTGTAGAAAGGATTCACAGAAAAGGAAAACAGTTGCCCCCATGGAAGGATGGCCGGGACAGCATTTAGAAACTGCGCAACAGTTGGTGGATATTTACTGCATGTAAGGGAGTTTTAACTGGCTAGTATTTTGATTTGATCAATCACCGAACCTATAAAGAAAGGATGTATTATGTGACCACCCAGGCATCCGCAGGGCCCCCTAGGGTAGTCCCTTTCCCAGGTGCCACCTCCACAGATCTCCCTCCCCTCCCCCCACCTTCAGTAAGAACTCAACATTAACTCTGAATTTGACTTTGTCCTGGCTAGTTCTATATCAGCTTGACACAAGCTAGAATCATTTGAGAAGAGAGATTCTCAACTGAGAAAATGCTTCCATACAATTTGCCCATAGCCAAGTCTGTAGTGCGTTTTTTAAAATTTTTTTTCTTTTTGGTGGGAGGATTATTTTAAAATATTATTTTTTGAGATCATAATATCTCATAATTCCTCCTTCCCATATAACCTCTTTTTTTCAAATTCATGGCTTCTCCTTTCATTAATTTTTGGGGTGTGTGTGTGTCTTAGTCAGGGTTTCTATTCCTGCACAAACATCATGACCAAAAAGCAAGTTGGGGAGGAAAGGGTTTATTTGGCTTACACTTCCATACAGCTGTTCATCACCAAAGGAAGTCAGGACTGGAACTCAAGCAAATCAGGAAGCAGGAGCTGATGCAGAGGCCATGGAGGGATGTTCTTTACTGGCTTGCTTCCCCTGG